>JAGKTI010009671.1:0-30381 GCA_018397915.1 Birgus latro
GGAGAGATAGTAATAGAATGGATGTGGAAGGTGTGCAGATTGGCTTGGGAGGAGGGTAGAGTCCCGGAGGATTGGAAGTCAGGTATAATTATTCCTCTGTACAAAGGAAAAGGGGAAAAAGCAGTGTGTGGTAATCATAGGGGCATTTGCCTTCTCAGTGTAATAGGAAAAGTATATGGTAGGATACTTATTGACAGAGTTAGGGAAATTACTGAGGAATTAGTTGGAGAAGAACAAGAAGGTTTTAGGAAGGGAAGAGGTTGTGAAGACCAGATATTCATTCTTAGATCCTTAGTGGAAAAGTTTTTAGAGAAGGGCAAGAAGTTGTATGCAGCCTTTATGGATCTGGAGAAAGCATATGACAGGGTGGATAGACAAGGTTTGTGGAAGGTATTAAGAATATATGGAGTGGATGGGAAGTTGTTGAAGGCTGTGAAGAGTATGTATAAGGGTGCTAAAGCTGCAGTGTGTGTGGATGGCAAACTGAGTGAATCTTTCCTTTTTGAAGGTTGGATTGACTCAAGGATGTGTCATGTCTCCATGGTTGTTCAATCTGTATATGGATGGGGTTATAAAAGAGATACAAGGTCGGGCAGTGGATGTTGGAGCGGCCCTAGTGAGAGAGGGCAGTGTTTGGAAACTCCCTGTACTGTTGTTTGCAGATGATTCTGTGTTGTTGAGCGAAGATGAAGGGGAGCTGCAAGTCTTGGTAGATGAGTTTGGGAGAGTGTGTAAGAAACGGAATCTAAAGGTGAATGTAGGGAAGAGTAAAGTGATGGTCTTCGAGAGAAGTGAAGCCAGTGAATGTACAGTGAGATTGGATCTGAAGGATATGGAGAATGTGAGTGAATTTAACTACTTGGGCAGTGTGCTGAGTAAGGATGGAAGTCTGGAGGGTGAAGTGCTCGTAAGGGTGCAGCAGGGAAGGAAGGTTGCTGGTTCGTTAAAAGCAGTGATAAGAAACAGGGAAGTGAGCATGGAAGTGAAAAAGTTGTTACATGACAGTATTGTGATACCAACTCTGACATATGGAAGTGAAGCTTGGACCCTGTTGGAAGGACAGAATTCAAGAGTGAGAGCAGTGGAAATGAGTTATTTGAGAGGAGCATGTGGAGTCACATAGAGAGACAGACTAACAAATGAGGAAGTGAAGGAGCGTTGTGGTGTGGTTGAGGATGTAATGGGCAGCGTTAGGAGAAGCATGTTAAGGTGGTTTGGGCATGTGGAGAGGATGGAGAGTGAGAGACTGACGAGGAGAGTGTATGTGAGTGAGGTGGAGGGGGCGAGAGGGAGGGGGAGGCCGATGATGAGATGGAGTGGAGAGGTATATGAGAGAGGGGTGTGTGAGTTGGGAGCGTGGTAGTGAAATGGCAGGGGACAGAGTGACATGGAGGCGATTTGTTTGTGGCCACCCCGTGCAGGATTAAGGCGTCTGGCAATAGATAGATAGACAGACTCAACAGTACACAGCAGAGACCAAACACTCAAGAAGGCTGTATTACTGTACTGTTGGCCTCTGAGAAAGTTAGTTTCTCCCCTTAACATTAAAAAAATAATAATAGTAGTAATAATAATAAACAGGATCTTGGCTGAGCCAAACTCCTAGCTGGCACAACGGATTTAAGAATTAATACCAAAAGCTGGCCTAAGTACCAGTCGTGATTAATACAAGGAGTTGTGCTAACTCGGAGTAGCAAAAGTGTAATAAATATGTGGAGAAATCAAACACGACTGTTACATTTAACAAAGCTCAAGAAAACGAACTGTAAATTTATTAATTACAAGAAAATAAATTTACGTTACATGAATCTATTCAAAACCAAAGAAAGGGAAATGCACTCACTCAAGCACTCAGACAAATATCTAAATAGCCTTAAGCCTAGGAAAACAAAAAAAGAAATACTAATCAGCAAAAGTGAGACCGCCGCTGCTCTAGTCGATCACAAAGTTGGTGGAAGATTCGGGAAAACGCCGATACTGCAGGATTTTTCGAGATCACTAGAAGAAATCAATCTGCGTTGGGTATAGCAAACCCACTCTTCGTGACTGCTGAAGGACGACTGACTGTGTTTGAATGTCCAAAGCAAGGGACGTGTGAAAGAGGCGTGGCCAAGTAACGGCTAGGGAGGCAAGTACAAAGAAATGACAGTTCGGAAATGATCGCTCAGAGGAATGCACTGTCTGTACATACATAAAGACAATCACTCGCGAAAGAATGACGAAAGTTTTGACAACTTGATGCAAATATAAGTACAGAAGTGAACGGTTAAGAGATTGAGCAAAATTTCATGCATTTCAGAACTATTCGTCGCTCCCGCAAAATCAATCGGTCACGATGTAGAAAATTCGTGACAGGCCCTTCTTGATGGGAGACAGGATAATATCGGGATTCATTACCAGGGACTTAACAGTGAAAGGAAAAGCAAGCTCCAAAAATGAGAGATCATACACGATAGAGTCCGGTGAACTGAGTCGCGTCTTAACAAACGCCAGGCTAGAGGAATGACTTTGATGAGAGATACATTATCCAAACCAGTGTCATGTGAGAAAAGTACATACAGACTGAGAATGATAGGGTTCACTGACATGGTTTTCTAGTATCTCAATACTTGAAATTCATCGTCACTTATAACGTTGATCCATTTGTCTCGAAAATAAAGGAAGAGGCTGTTGAAGGACTTATGGCCGCATCCTTAAGACTTTAATTGGGAAGGAGACAAGCCTCCAGCATTCTGTAATAATTTCCAAGTGCTTGAAAAAGATAGAGCATGAGCAATAACCCAGACAGGATACAATGAATTTGCTTTTTCCTGTACCATGACCAGGCATAATGAGAAGGAGGCTCGTCCGAAGACGACATCATCCATGATTATTCAATTGGCCTTGATATTAAGAAAGGAAGTAGGTCCAGAACAAAAAGACTTTCTCGTTCTATGGATAAGCAAGACATTTGATTTATCCAAACTCAGTGTCATCCATCTTCCCAATCGACTTGCTCTTTTGGACGAGTAACAGAAGTAAGAAAATAATGGGATCCACTGAACTTCCATGTTTTTGCGTCATGACCAAAGTAGCTACAAGGAAGGGTTGGCTTATCTGAACACATCATCACGCATAATATTTGGTGAAGATAATGTCTGGTGCAGCTAATGTTTGTTTGGTGCAACTATTGTCTGATGTAGTAAATATTTACTGGAGCTGGTATTTATTAATATGGTGCAGCTTATTTTTGATGGAGTTACAGTTTGATCCAGCTAATGCTCGTTTGCTGTCGTTAATGTTTGGTGGAGCTAAAATGTCTCTGGTGCAGCTAAAGTATGATGGAGCTGCTGTGTTTCTTAGCAAATATTTACCTGAATTGAGGGTACACGTTTGAATTAATGCTCATCACTGTATGCAAGGAGATTAAATATGACGAACAAATTAATACATAACCAGAAACTACAAGCATGCAATATTTCTGCTTCAGCTTGCCCTGTACAATGCCATGAAACACGCTGGTCTTTACTGACATCATTTGTACTAAATATGAGGAAAAACAGGACTTTCCAGAATTTTTTGGTTAACTTCTGATTGAAATCACACACACACTCATACACATACCACACATTATCTATTCATTTATTTATCTATTTTCTGCTATAACTGCGCTCGCGCACGCACACACACACACACACACACACACACACACACACATGGTTGCCTGACAAAAACGGTGGTACCATACCTAACGCATTATGAAAAATTTTCTTCTTTCTCAAAGGGATCGTTAATACAGAAATACCTTGTGATATTTAGATTACCCGAGCAGCTTCGAAACTGTCAGCATTTCACTTCGCATGGTGCAATGGATTGTAGTATACATTAAGCTGTTGAATTTTTGACGATTCTAAAATGTCCATTTCACCTCAGTGTGTATGAGTATTTTCATGCAGAGGCATGCATTCCTCTCTCGTCTATTAATCTTGTTATAGCCAAATCAACCAGTACTCCGTCATTCTGTACTCTCTTGACCCCCCCCCCCCCCGCTTAATCCTAAAACTTTTCACCTAATCCCGACACCTCATTCTCTGTCTCCCCTTCCTCTTCCCCTCCCTATTTTCACTTACAAGCACTCTGCAATCTCTGTACATGGCCAAAACATCTTAAGGTACTTCTAATGTTTTCCAACACATTCATATCAACACTACAGTCCTCCTCTTCCTCGTTCGTTTCTCTGTCTCTGTGTATTTTTCAACAGGCTCCTTTCAGATAACTCATATCCACTCCTGTCACTCTTGACTTATATTCTTTCATACAACAATTAATTTTTCAAACACTAGAAAGTAGGATGAAAGATAACTTGTCGATGTGAGCTGTCCTTGTTTTGACAATGTTTTTCTTAAAATCTGAATCACTGAGCTTAACTAAATGCTGTGTGTGACGTAACTACCTCTTCAAAAACTGCACATACAGTATATTAAAAAAAAAAAAAAGTCATGTTACGACGAAATTCAAAGTACTGAAAGTAAAACCAAAGCCAAAAAATTATTATATTTAAACTGCTTGACATTCCATCATTTTCTGTTGTCATTAGATCCCCATATTTACAGCAAGTCTATATTAAAAGTACAGACAACAGTTTAGTGTTGAAAAGATGTTGACCGAAATGTGCAAAAAATGTTACAGTATCAAAGTTAAAAGAAAATCGAGTACTATAAAACAGCAAAGTTCACGAGTTAAAACAGAAATCAGAAAAAGATTAATGAAGCTGATGAATCTTGCTGAGAGAGAGAGAGAGAGAGAGAGAGAGAGAGAGAGAGAGAGAGAGAGAGACTCTCCAGTACTCACATCATCCTTCAGAACACCAAATTCACCATCAGAGGGAATGACGATGTCGTAGGTGAAGTTCAGTTTGTAAGCGATTGCATCCAGGGTGTTGATGTCAGTTGATGGTTTAGGTATCACCACTCTGGATCCTTCAACAATCTCATAGTCTACATATGGCTTGGAGTGCAAAGCGGAACCAATAAGTTTGGTTCTACAGAAATTAGCCATCTGGTCTGGGAATATGTCATTGGTATTTGTAAGGCCTGTGTGACTGGACCATTTGTTTATGCTGAGAACTTTTGGGGAGCCTGCAGGGTGCCAGAGCTGGCGGATTAATACACGCCAGTATGTATTCTTTTCATTCGCCTGTGGGATCACGGCTGCGATGTTTTGCTCTTTCCTCAGGCGTTGATCCATGAGGAAGCGTTCAGCCTCAAAGGTGTCTTTAGCGTGGACGAGGAAGTATTGTGTTAGCTTGTTGGAGGAAGCATCTGTTAGTAAAGCCAGCAGTTGGGAGTCGGGTGGTTCTGGCATCATGTACGTTATGCAGGAATATGGAGTCACTCTTGCTGTATGTTTCTTTATGTATATCAGTGTTTTATGATTCTGGTGAGAAACTATCTGACTGAGGATAATTTTCACATCTAATTCTGCCTCGTCCAAAACTACGTTTTCCATTGAACCTTTTGCATAAAGTTTGACGTATCTGGAATGTAGTGTATTTTCTGGACATGTGATTGTTCCATTATTTGACCAAGATTTTATTTTTTTTCCTTCTTCAGGCACTATCACAGTTCTGAGGCACTTTGGGGTATACTGTTCAGCAAGAAGATTCATTACATTTAATGCCTGGATGGCTTCCATGTTTCCAAATGTACCCACTTCCGCAGCCACAGTAGTTGAGAGATGCTGCTTCCCTGCTGATGATTTGACAATAAGAAGACCAATCAGTAATGCAGATGCCGAATGAGTCGGTGATCCCATGACAGTATGAGAGCTGAAAAATGCAGAAAATTATAGCTCTATAATGTAAGGGACAAAAAATTCAGGTATGTCATATATTAACATTCATCTGATTGTAAGACCTTACTGTAAATTAAATTATATCAACTCACTGTTCCTAAAGAAATTTATTGTCATTGTAATACCAGAGTCGGCAAAAAAAAAAAAAAAAAGTCAAAATTGATATTTGTGGGGCCCCTTTTTTCTAACAAAATTATGCGAAGAAATCAACCCCCCCCCCCCCGAGGAGAGTTATGTAATATGGGTAAAAAAAAAGTGTCATTGTGTATTAACAATGTTTATGTAAACATAACATTCGCTATGTGTCTGCAAGAGGATATTGGTATTTGGCGATATATGACACCTCTCGACATCAGGGCTACCAACGTGTGGTAGGTCAGACACTAACATTTCAATGACCTTCATTCTGTGGTCCAAAATGTTTCAGACATATTGTGCACCGATACTATTTTTAACCATAGTACTCCACTTTTACTGTTCTATAAAAACATAGATCAAACCCTTGTTTATATTGAACCCTTCCACCAACTTTGCGCCACATCAGACCAAAACTATTTTAATCATTTTGTTAACACACAGACAAATGGCTGGAGATTTGGCCTTGCCCTGTGATCTAGTCATTGCTTGTTCTCAAAGTCGAATCCCTTTGTTCATGCCTTATCCTCAACCCTCTCACCTTGTGGTTAAAAACCGCGACCTAACCCAGCAAATATTTTAGTTACATGCACTGTTAAATTAAAATTGCACATGCTACCATTCTGCAACAGCGATGACTCAGTAGCAATATTTTCATACAGTATCTTAAGAAAAACTGATCACTCCGGTCCTGCAGTTTATCAATTCGAACTGAAACAGTAGGTAGAACGAACTTATTTATTTATTTATTATTATTTTTTTTTTTTAAGTTCAAAGCATGCACTTCCAATCCCTTTTACGTCAACGTAGTAACAGAGGACACAAAGGGCAATGTTCCCCAGAAAAAGCACTGGATATAAGATTTACCAGCAGTATAATACTTTACAATAAATAATATAAACAAGACATTCCTGCTCAAGACGATGGCTGGCATTCTCCGTAACCGGATAATGATTATGTCATAACGGGAACTTCGCATCGGTGGGCAGAGTATCTCCCATCTGAAATAATTTAGAATACTAACTTATTAACGGATGCCCACAATATGCAAGGAATGAAATAAATCACTTAGAAATTATTACAACCTGAACGCATCTGAACAAACATACTAAAGACAGACAAAAAGTCATCCCAATTTAGTAATACGGCATTTTTATTTGCTTAGTTCCTCATTCCACCAGATTATTTCTTTGGTTTAGGGGACGCCTTTGTTAGAGAAATACATTTATTGTGTGATGTCTTTTTTTTTGTGTGGATTTAGTAATTTGATATTGTATGTTTGGCATATCCTCAAGTGTTGTATTCTAATTTGCTTATGAGAATGGACTGACAATTTTTCCCTTATTTATAGTCTCTTTTTCAAGCTCCATCTATTCTCGATTCGGTGACATATAATAACCAGTAAACCAGGTTAGTTAACGCAAACACTCATCGGGGGAGAAAAAAAAAGAAAAAGCTAAACTGTAAACAAGACTATTTTTTTTTATTTATGAAAACAGTAAGATAAACATTCGCGTAACTATTCTAGAACTCACACCTATGCAGTGTTTAAATCAAAATCTGTTGAATATTTTTAGATGATTATAAGGAAATTATTCAACGAAGTTTTTCTTTTTAATTATTATACAGGGAGGTAGCCCAATTAAAGGTATTTGATATTATGATAGAAATATTGTAGAGGAGGAGTAGCCTACGATAAATCCGGTGTTATTTAACGTTACAATAGAAATGAATGAACTATAATTATTATCCAAATATATGAGGTTCGTACTGGTTTGTACTGAAGTGCATACGAAGATAAAAGCAATATATGTAATATCATTATATGAGGGGGGAGGGGGAAGAATCTCTCTCTCTCTCTCTCTCTCTCTCTCTCTCTCTCTCTCTCTCTCTCTCTCTCTCTCTCTCTCATGCATAGAAAAAGAAACAAAGAAGGAAGGGAGGAACAATGAAGAATTATCACCCAGGAATAACATGGCTGTATGGTACTAAGGGAGAAGGCAGCGGGGGGAGGGGGGAATAAATTAAATGCAGAATGTGAAGGGCAGCAACAGAAGTGATAATACTGGAAAGAGATACAGTGGGAAAGCCAGGAGTTTCGTGGCCTTCCGTTTGATCTCCACCCAAGGTACACACTCTCAGAGATCGACCTGTGGGCAGGGTCACCCTCAGGAAAAGGGGCCAAGAGCCCATGTAACTGGAGTTGGCACTGACGTATTATGTGAATAATAGGCCTCGACTCAGCCTCATGGAGTAGTCACTCATTACCTACCCGATCGTACCAGTGATATCCCATGATCCTGGGAAGGCACTTAACACTGAAGGAATCAATTTGCCAATTCAAGTCACTGTTTAGTGTCCATGTCTCACAGCTATAGAGTAAGACAAGAAGAACCAGTGTCACGAAGTTGCGAGTTTTCGTTTCTCTACACAAATAACTGCACCATCAAAGTTCCGAGTTAAGTGAATTCATAACCCCGTAGGGCAGACTGATGCAACGAACCATCTGATCGTCTGACCTACCATCTTTCAAAGCCTCCACATTCTCACTATATGAATGGACAGACTGAATTGCTTCGTTCAACAAGCAACAAAGTCCCTGGACCTTGGTCTTGGCCTAAGGGACCTTGGTCTTGGCCTAAGAGACCTTTAACCCTTAAACCGCGGAGTTGTCAGAGGCGTGCCGTGCCCATCCGCGGGGCAAATCTGCACTCCGATTGACTTATTAAAAATATTTGCCAAAAATCAGTTACTAGTCCTAAGAGTATTATAATTACATATGACTATGGCACATATCTTCAGCTTTCTCCTGATGCAACGAGACATCTGATCACCAAACCTACCGTTGTTATCTACCACACGACCATAATAAGCGAATCTTTCAAAGCATCTACATTCTCACTATATGCTTGGACAGACTGAATTGTTTAATTCAACAAGCAACAAAGTGCCTGGACCTTGGTCATGGCCTAAGGGACCTTGGTCTTGGCCTAAGAGACCTTTAACCCTTAAACCGCTGGGTTGTCGGAGGAGCGCCGTGCCCATCCTGCGGGGCAAATCCGCGCTCCGACTGACTTTTTAAAAATATTTGCCATAAATCAGTTATTAGTCCTAGAATATTGCCAATACTTGCTGAGGCCATCGGGTGTCTGCCACTAACACTCCAGTAGTAGGTTATTCAAGCGAAGAAGGTCCCACTGACTCCAGCAACTCCTGGTTGCGGGGCTGAACCTGGAAACTTCTTCCCAAGATGGACGCACTGTACGCCGCTGCAGCCACTCTAGCACTGGCTGTAAATCTGCATCCTCCAACTGCATCCTCTTCAGGTTTGCTTCATCTGACGTTGGCCCTGTCACTGTGGTACGGCAGCATTTCTTACTGTGATCTCCCTTTTTCTTCTTCGGACACTCAGAACTGAAGTGTCCCACCTCACTACATGTCCAACATGCTCTTTTTACAACTGAAGATTTCCTTGCACAACTCTGTTCTTGCTCCTTCTTCCATTTGTGACAATCCTCCTTCTTGTGTCCCAGCTTCCCGCAGAACCAGCAACCTTCTCTGATCTTCTCCTGTTCTCTCTTCCACTTCTTGCAATCCACTTTCCGATGTCCTGACTTTTCACAGTACCACGACCGTCCTTCAAAATTTTCCATTTCACATACCTGCCCCTTTCTTGCCCTGAATCCTGCACTACGACCTGTCAGAAAAGTGGACGTTCTTGACCTGACATAGGACTCAAACTCTAGAGCCCTGGCAAGTGCGTCTTGCATGCTTCTGGGTTGTGCCTCCTTCACCTGCACTTTCTACTCTCCACTGTCAAGAGCATCGATGAACTGGTCCCTCAGTAGAATACCCAACAGGTTAGGTACTGCTCCAGGGTACGCCTTACATGCCATACTCTCCAGATCATGAGCAAGCTGCTGAAGGGGGGCTCCCCGAGCCCGTACACGGTTCCGGAATCTTGCTCTGTAAACCTCAGTCTGGTACATGGTTCCATATCTGTGCTCCAGCACTTCTTCTAGGGACTGATAACTGTTCCTCTCCATCACTGACATCTGGTCCAAAATTTCCATTGAGGCACCCTTAAGGCTAGTAGCAAGCTGCACTGCCTTCTGCCTATCATCCCAGCCATTCTGATCGGCAAGCAACTCGAACTGTGCACGGTAAGCTTCCCAAGATACTCTACCATCAAATTCTTGAGGTTTCTTTTTAATTTATAGCCACGCACTTCACAGGTTTGGGGTCTAAAACTGGGGCATCATAATTAAGGCCAGGACTAAAAACTTCTACATTCTGTTCATTCTGATTATTCAACCCTGTAATGCTACCTTTAGATGCCTGAGACCTGTCAAGATTCACCATACACTGTCCATTTCTTTCATATGCTCCCTGTACACTAACCTGAGATTCAGCAGTGCAATATTTCTCTACAGCCTCCATTTTCTCACTAATTATCTTTACATGGTCAACTACATGCTTCAGCTGACTATCTACTTGTTGTCAGCCCCCCTTCACTATTGCCTTCAACTGCTCGTCCACATGCTGGTTACACTTAATCACATTATTGCTTACCTCATACATTTGATGCTCTAGCTTGGCATCTGCTCCCTCCTTAAGCTGTTGCTGTTCTTCCTTCATTTCCCCCATGAATGCATCTAGCTGTCCTTGCACCCTCAGTTGTACTTCCCTCTGTTTTTTTTTTTTTTTAATGCAAGGAAGAAGGAACCAAAGGCCACAGGCCTGCACTCTGTTCCTTCCAAGAAAAAGCATAAACAATACAAAAGAGAGCCAAATTCAAGACCCGATCATTTCGAGATGCCTGGACACACTGCGTTTGAAAGACTGGAGATCATAGGAAGTAGGAAATACAGACAGAGGAAGACAGTTCCAGAGTTGACCAGTTGCATAAATGAAGGACTGGGAGTAACGGTTAACTCTTGCATTAGAGAGTTGCACAGAAAAGGGATGAGAGTTTGTTGCTAGACGGGTACTACGTGCCCGTCGTAGAGGTGGAGGGATGCAAGCAGACAGTTCAGAGGAACAGTGACCATTGAAGTAGCGATAGAAGAGAGATAAAGATGCAACAGTGCGGCGAAGAGACAAAGGTTGAGGGGAATCAGTAAGAGGAGGAGAGTTAATGAGACAAAAAGCATTTGTCTCCACCCTATTGAGAAGAGCTGCATGTGGGGAGCCTCCCCACACATGAGAGTTGTACTCCATACACGGGCGAATAAAACCCGTGTACAAGGTCAACAACTGTGCAGGGGTAAAGAAAGTTGGGAATCGGCTTAGCACACCTAATCTCTTGGAAGCAGATTTCACAAGAGACGTAATATGTTCTTTCCAAGACAAATCCCGAGAGAATGAAACCCCAAGCATGTTCAAGGATGATGCAACACATAACAGTTCATTATTAAACATTAGTGGGTAATCCTGAGGAAGATTTTGTCGGGTTGATAAGTGTAAGAACTGAGTTTTTGATGCATTAAAAATAACAAGATTATTTTTACCCCAATCAGAGATACGAGCCAAGTCAGACATTAGGTGTGCCATAGCCTCATCCCTTTTTTGTTGAAGTAACTGCTGAGATGGACGTTGCAGGAACCGAATGGAAAGGTGAAGGGTGGAATGATCAGCATATGGGTGGATAGGGTTAGATGTACAGCTTAGAAGGTCATTGATGAATAAAAGGAAGAGAGTAGGTGATAGGACAGAACCCTGAGGATCACCACTGTTGATAGGTCTTGGAAAGGAACGATAGCCGTCTACAACAGCGGCTATAGAACGACCAGAAAGGAAGCTAGAGATGAAGGAACAGATAGAAGGATAGAAACCGTAGGAGGGCAGTTTGGAAATTAAAGATTTATGCCAGACTCGATCGAAAGCCTTTGAGATGTCAAGTGCAATGACAAAGCTTTCGCCAAAGTCCCGAAAGGAGGATGACCAAGAGTCTGAAAGGTAGGTGAGAAGATCGCCAGTGGAGCGTCCCTGACGGAACTCATACTGACGATCAGAAAGAAGGTTGTGACAGGAAAGATGCTTTAAAATTTTTCTGTTAAGAATTGGCTCAAAAACTTTTGAGACACAGTATGTTAAAGCAATTGGACGATTGTTAAAGGGTTGGGAATGGTCACCCTTCTTTGAGACTGGCTGAATGTGAGCAAATTTCCAGCAAGAAGGAAAGGTACAAGTTGAGAGACAAAGGCGAAAGAGTTTACCTAGGCAGGGTGTAAACACAGAAGCACAGTTTTTGAGGACAACAGGAGGGACTCCATCAGGACCCTTGCCTTTTTAGTATTGAGGCCAGTGATGGCAGAAAACACATCAGCTGAAGAAATTTTAATGTCAGCCTTGAGGAAGTCAGAGGGGGGAAGTGACGGAGGAACAGCACCGGAATCGTCTAAGGTGGAATTGGAGATGGTGAATCTTGACGGATCCCAGGTATCTAAAGGCAGCTTCACAGGGTTGGATAATCAGAATCCAGAAGTACTAAGTACTGGCCTTAATTATGATGCCCAAGTTTTTAGACCCCAAGCCAGTGAAGTGCATGGCTATAATGGGGGTCCAAAAAGAAACCTCAGGAATTTGATGGTAGAGTATCTTGGGAAGCTTCCCGTGCACAGTTCGAGTTGCTTGCGGATCAGAATGGCTGGGATGATAGGCAGAAGGCAGTGCAGCTTGCTACTAGCCTTAAGGGTGCCACAATGGAAATTCTGGGCCAGATGTCAGTGATGGAGAGGAACAGTTATCAGTCCCTAGCAGAAGTGCTGGAGCGCAGATAAAGAACAATGTACAAGACTGAGGTTTACAGAGCAAGATTCCGGAACCGTGTACGGGCTCAGGGAGAACCGTTACAGCAGCTTGCTCATGACCTGGAGAGTATGGCATATAAGGCGTACCGTGGAGCTGCACTTAACCTGTTGGGTATTCTACTGAGGGACCAGTTCATCGATGCTCTTGACAGTGCAAAGTTGAAAGTGCAGGGGAAGCAGGCACAGCCCCAGAGAATGCAAGAAGCAATTGTCAGGGCTCTAGAGTCTGAGTCCTATGTCAAGCCAAGAACGTCCACTTTTCAGACAGGTCGTAGTGCAGATTTTCAAGGCAAGAAAGAGGCAGGTATGTGAAATGGAAAAATCTGAGGGAAGTTGCTGGTGCTGTGGGAAGCCAGGACACAGGAAAGAGGACTGCTATAAGTGGAAGAGGGAACAGGAGAAGACCAGTTATGGTTGCTGGTTCTGCGGGAAGCCGGGGCACAAGAAGGAGGATCGTCACAAATTGAAGAAGGAGCAAGAACAGAGTAGTGCAAGGAAGTCTTCAGTTGTAACAAGAGCATGTTGGACATGTAGTGAGGTGGGACACTTCAGTTCTGAGTGTCCAAAGAAGAAAAAGGATGATAAGAAGAAGGTTGCAGAAGACCAGAAAGAAGCGGAAAACTAGTGGAGGCTGGTGTGAAGGGTCAGCCACCAGCCAGCTTGTCCCAAGTAGCCCCACCAACGAGATAATGAAAGAGAACAGCATTCGACAGTGTGTGAATAGATGGAATGAAGTGTTCCCTGGTGATTGATTCGGCCTCAGAGCAGACTTTTGTGAAGCCTGATGTGTTACATCATTGATATCTGCCTGAGTCATCGGAGCAACTGTGTGGTATAACTGGGCACTGTGCGGAACTGAGGAACCCCTTGATGTTCAGATTGAAGTGGCAGGGCAAGAGGCTACTCTTCCAGTTTACGTGGCCGACATGGAGGATCCTTGTCTTCTGGGCCTTGACTGTCTGATGTCCATGGGGTGAGAGCTGGACTTCTGCTCCATGAAGCTGAAGGTTCAAGGAAGGTCGGTTCCTGTCATTGCAGTGAAATGTACCAGTTCTGGTGGCAAGATGAGGGCACTCCACACTACAGTGATACCCCCAAATTCAGAACTATTGCTCCAGTGTAAGGTGAGTGGGTCTTTTGTCAGCCGTATAGGGGTTGTGGAGCCGAATGTCCGGTGCAAGACGAAGGCCGGAGTGATGGGAGAACACTGGTGGAAACAGGTGCAGATGAAGTGCCAGTTGTGGTGGCCAACTTCTCCTGTGAGCCACAGAAGATCAACGAGGGAGAAATTGTGGGACTGTACCAGGCGGTGGACCCTGAGTGGCATCAGAGGAAGGCCTGTAAAAGGAGTGTAGTCAAGGAAGATGGGTACGTGCCGGACCACCTACAGGACCTATGTTCAAGGAGTAGCCAATGCCTGGATGGCTTACAAGTGCTGAAGTTGAGGCAGTTGCTGATGAAGTTTGCTGATGTCTTCTCCACTGGAGATCTAGACCTGGGGTGCACTGACCTGATGGAGCATAATATAGACACTGGGGATCACCGCCCGATTAAACAGCCAGCGCGGAGGATGGCGCCAGCCCAACGGCAAGGAATGGAGAAGGTAATGAAGAATCTCCAAAGTCAAGGGATAATAGAAAAGTCCAACAGTCCTTGGGCATCAGCAGTGGTTCTGGTAAGGAAGGAAGATGGCTCAGTAAGGTGCCCTTACTGATGTGACAGTGAAGGATGCATACCCCCTGCCAAGAATTGACGACACCCTGGATGCTCTGTCAGGTGCTAAGTAGTTCTACACCCTAGACATGAAGGCTAGATATCATCAGGTCAAAGTTGCAGAGAAGGACAAAGAGAAGACAGCCTTTTCATATGGGCAGGGTTTATGGCAGTTTAAGGTGATGCCTTTTGGCCTATGCAGTGCCGCAACTACTTTTGAGCATCTAATGGATCGCGTACTGGAAGGCCTACACTGGCAGACGGCCCTCATCTATCTGGACGACGTAATTGTGTTTGCACGGACTTTCGATCAGGAATTAGAGAGGCTGTTGGAGTTGTTGGACAGGATCCATGCAGCACACCTCAAGCTGAACTCCAAGAAGTGCTACTTGTTTCTTAAGGAGGTAAAGTACCTGGGACACATCGTAGGTGAGAGCGGCGTCCATACTGACACAGAAAATGGCAGCTGTAGAAAACTGGCAGGTTCCAACTTGTGCGAAGGAGCTACGGCGTTTCCTTGGCTTGTTTACCTACTACCTGTGTTTTGTCATGGATGTTGCGACGATAGCTGCACCTACGCACAAGTTGTTGGGGAAGAGACAGAAGTTTGCATGGACAGCAGAGGCTCAGAAAGCCTTCAACGAACTCAAACATGCATTGGCAAGTTCTCCAGTATTGTCGTACCCTGATCTGAGTCAGCCATTTAACTTGGACTGTGACGCTAGTGATCATGGTATTGGTGGAGTCCTGTTGCAGAAGAATGAAAAAGAATATGTGGTAGCATATTACAGCAAGAAGCTCAGCCCACCAGAGCGGAACTACTGTGTGACTCGTAAGGAGCTCTTGGCAGTGATGAAGAGCCTTGATTTTTTCCATCCCTACCTGTATGGGTCAAACTTCATCATCAGGTTGGATGATGCGGCACTCAAGTGGCTGAAAAAGCTAAAGAATAAAGAAGGACAACTGACACGCTGGCTTGGGAGGCTAGACCAGCACAATTATGAGGTGTAGCACCGTCCTGGGCGGGTACATGGCAATGATGACAGTCTGAGTCGCCGGCCTTGTGATCTGGAATGCCGGCAGTGTAGTAAAGAGGAAGATCATAGTAAGAAATGCAGCCGTACTGTAGTGACAGGGTCAACGTCAGATGAAGCAGACCTGAAGAGGATGCAGGTGGAGGATGCAGATTTTCGGCCAGTGCTAAAGTGGCTGCAGTGGAGTACAGTGCGACCATCTTGGGAGGAAGTTTCCAGGTTGAGCCCCACAACCAAGAGTTACTGGAGTCAGTGGGATCTTGTACGTTTGAATAAAGGACTACTTGAGCGTCAGTGGGAGACATCCGATGGCCTCAGCAACTATTGGTTCCAAAGAAGATGAGGTCAGAGATCTTGGATGAGTCTCATAACCACATCACCAGTGGGCACCTGGGAGTGAAGAAAACTCTAAGCCAGCTGCAACAGAGGTTCTACTGGATTGGCTTGCATCAGGATGCTGAAGAGTGGTGTCGGGCCTGTGATGTGTGCTGTACGAAGAAGGGACCCAAGAAACGTGGGTCCGGCCCTCTTCAGCTGTACCAAGTGGGTGCACCAGTGGAAAGAGTTGCAGTGGGCATTACTGGACCTTTGCTAGTCACGTAAAGAGGAAACTGATATGTATGTGGTGCGATGGACTACTTCACAAAGTGGCCAGAAGCCTATGCCATCCCTGATCAAGGGGGTGTGACTGTTGCTCAGGTGTTGGTTGACCAGTTCTTCTGTCGTTTTGGGATGCCACAAGAGCTACACTGAGACCAGGGTAGAAACTTTGAGTCTGCTGTGTTCCGTGAGTGCTGCCAGGTACTGGGGATCAGGAAGACCAGGACGATCCCACTAAGACCACAGTCAGATGGGATGGTGGAGAAATTCAACTGGACCCTAGGACAAGAACTAGCCAAGTACTGCGTAGATGGACAAACAGAATGGGACCAGAAATTACCTGCGTTGTTGATGGCATACCATTCTGCATCCCATGAGTCTACTGGTTACACCCCTGCCAAACTGATGTTGGGCCACGAGTCAGGCTTAACCGTTGACTTGTTAATGGGAAGACCACCTGGTGAAGAGCTGCCCACAGACACCACCGGCTATGCGAAGCACCTTCAAGAAAGGCTGGCTGAAGTACATTATCAAGTGTGAGGAGCCTTCAAGTTTTCAGGAGAGGTGATGAAATGCAAGTATGATACCAAGGTAAGAGAGGTGAGCTTCAAGGATGGCGATCAAGTTTGGTTATACAATCCTCAGCGAAAAAAGGGACAGTCACCAAAGCTGCAGAGCCCATGGGACAGGCCTTACACTGTGTTGGACAGCCTGTCAGACGCAACATATCGGATTCGGGGAGGCAGGAACTCTCACACAAATGTGGTGCACGTGAATCGTCTGTGGCAGTACCATGTGCCAGGACAGTACAGCTGGGTTGTCTCCGGGGGATCATGCTCTCCCCCAGCCGAGGATGTCGAGGAGGACCACGGAGCTGAAGTACAGTTTCCTGAGGGAAGAAGTGAATCAGGAAGAGGACAAAGACCTTCCAGGAGGAGTGGACTGTGTGGAGGAGCAAGGACGTCGTCGGAAGCGGCACAGAAGACCTGATAAGTTGAAGGATCATTTGGTGTATAGTTAGATATTTCATTAGGATTAAGGTTTATGTTTGTATATATTCTGCAGTTTTGTCGGGACGACAAAGAACTAGGGATGGGGTAGTATTACGAGGGAGGATTTGCCAGCTAGGTGTTCGAGAATCTTCTCGGTGTTCTGTACGGTAGGCTAGTTCCGGTATCGGTACGAGTCAGAGTTGCCAGTTTGCCTACTGTTTGAGCGTAGTTATTTCGTAAGTTATGCATTATTTTTTATGATCTTTTTCTCCATAATGTTTTATTTATATGATTGTTCGTTAAACTATATAATTTAAGTTTGGTAATTGATTTAGAGTGTTATGTAATGTAAGAAGACTGGCATATTTGGGTTGTCTCTTAGTTGGCAACTGTTAACTGTCGCACCGTCGAGTTCGTGCTAGAAATTTCCTGAATAATGGAAGCTTATATAAGGAAGGGGATGAGACACTAGTTGTTAGAAGGAAGGATTAGTTGGGCCTCAGTCAGTTTGCGTGAAGTTTATCTGGGTGTCGGTGCAGTGTCAGTGAAGTTGGTATGTTTTCGGTACTTGTGAAGTTATTAAAGTGTTATTGTGAAAATAGCGAAGTGTTTTTAGGCAGTAAGTGTAACTGCAGTTCGTAAAGTTCGTATAGCTCCAGTGCTTGTGTGAATAGTGAAGTAAAGTTGGAAAGCATTAAGTGGAATTATTTGGATAATAAAGACAGTGCACTTTAAGAAGCCAGTGTTTATGTTTTCCTCAACTGATCTTGTGAGCTATACACCTAACGGCTGACCATAGGAAGAACGACTCACTTGGCAACGTCCTTCCTATACTGAACTACTGCTGTTGAAGCCTGTGGCAGTGTGGGACGTGGGACGCAACAGCACATACTTTTTACTCTATCCTCTAATCTGTAACATCTTTCATTTTACATAAACCGCTACAACCTGGTTAACAAAATTGCTGATTTCCAAGTTTTTATCTCAATGAATTTGTTTATGAACCTCTAAATTTGATTACTCTTGCCAGTCGTTTATGCATTGAGGATACTAGGCTACGACACAAGTTGACATTCCTACTCTCGGCAAACTTCCGAGGTTCTTTCTTTATACTTCATTCACTGACATATATTAATTCTTGCACATATTTTTCTTAATGGAAAACTGGCCAAATACAGTGTAATAACTCACTGTCTTTGGGTACAAGTTGTCTCCTATCGTGCTTGTTGATCTAACCATTAAAAATAGTGCTGCTAACTCACGCCGTTTTCACTCGTCCTGTCGTCGACCTTGGAGAAAACAGAATCGAAAATTAATTATTTTTAAGATATTCCCAAGTATCGTATGCGAAAATATTTTAAAAATAATAATGGCAGTGTTTATTTCTTTATTGAATCTCTCTTCTTTTCAGTCTTATGCAACTAAAAATAATTGCGTGTTACCATACTTGATATGAACTCCGCAAATTATTCCTAACTGTCCCTTAACAACAGTTCTGAAATTTCAGTTAGTTCTGTTTAGGATTTCCTGTTACCATAAGAAACGCACTGCTTCCTATAATTTTGAATATACTGGTTTTTCTATCTATCTGTGTATCTGTATCTCTACTCCACCAACATGTGGCGCTCTGCAGAGATTGTATGCAGGGTGAGAAGTGCTTGTAAGTGTGATTGTTGCGTTGTAGTGGCTTTGGATGTGTGTGTAGTCTGTGAACCAAGTGTAATTGGCCCGCCTTAAGCCGACTGGGTGCAAGCATACTAGTAGGCGACACTGGTTTAACCACAGCACCCCTTATGGCCGCCAAGGCGGTCAGTGGCTCGGTGAATGCTTCCCAAAGTTTTTACAACTCTGGCGGGAGATGAACCCACGTCCACCAGCGTGCGAGATGCACACTCTACCACTGTACCACTTTGGCGTTTACTTATTATTTTCTGTAACAATTTTACATAATAGATTTCACCTTGTAAAGGTATAAGCAGGAGAATGTGCATCATCACTGACCAATAACTTCTGGATACTCTTAGAGCACCTGTACATCAATGTGAATTTCCTGGAGGAACGTAAAAAGTTCGAAAGGAAAGAAAAATTTGAAAGAAAAATATAACTGTGTTGCCTTGAAGACCAAGGGAAGGATGATAACAAAGAATATAATACTTCCAAGTAGTATCGTAGGCATTTTATAAAAAAAAAAAAAAAAAAAGAGAGACAGCAATGACTGACTGGCAGACTGAAAAAGTAGAACGGGTAAAATATCCTATCGGAATAGGAGAGGATCTAAGGTGTTGCTTCCTTGTTGATACCTAACCTGTAAAGGGGAAAGAAAAAAACTGGATTCAGGGTGCCACATGAATCAGTTACTGATCATCCATTCAAGAAGTTTACATAAACAACAAGAAGCGGTGGCAAGGCACAGAAAATCCGTCTTCGGCAGTTATGTTCGTGCTGACGTATAAACACAAGAAGATATCTAGTCAGATATGTCACATATCAAATTTGGAGTAAATCGGGTCAAAATTGATGATTTTATGCCTATTTGAAATTTTAGACCTGACCCACCTGACATTGACTCCCCTCCTACCGCTATAAGGGGGTGACCCCCTGTTGTAATGAGGCATGTTATAGAATGCAGATTTGCAAGTTGCACCTTTAGGTTTTGGTTTGACGTCGATATGCCGAATATGAAATGAATTATGGCGAAACATATTTTTTTGGAGATTTTTTTTTTCATTTTTTGGGCATACAGCCTGCGCCTTGGATCAATTTGGCCCAAAATTTGTGTAATTTTAGTCAAAGTCGTATCTATGGTTTTTGCTTAAAGTTAACTGACAGGAAGACAGACAAACAGACGAACCGAGTGAAAATAATACCCATCCCCGAACCCCTCCGAGGCAGGAATGGGTAACTAGTCAGGGCCATGGGACGGTGATTCTGATGAAAATGACCACTTTCACCGGGTTTAAGAAATGCGAAGAGGCTCATTACATGCCAGTCAAGAGTAAGGAAACCCTCTGTCTGTTTGCGACAAATTCTCTTCCAGGCGGCACCATTTACATGCAGATGTATACCAAGGAATTCACGTGGGAGTGGATGTTCGAGTATCATTGGGAAAGGCAGCGAGAGCAGCACCTAAAACTAGAATGAGAAAGTTGGAAAATAAATCATGTGGAGAGGAAAAGGAGGAAGGAGGAAAAGGGCGGACATAAGAGAAGAAAACTCCCAGTCAGCAACATGGACCTGCCAACAAGTGGACAAAGAATGCGACAGAAAGAGGGTAAAGTGAGTTTGACAGGGAAGTGATCACTAAAACGTTTGTCAAACGTTTGTCATTCAACACTATCTACCTATGTACTATCTATATACCTAGGCTGCTTCCCCCGGTGAAAAGGAGGTAGCCAAGACAGGAAGACACACTCCCAGTTTACTCACCCAAACACACACATTTATTCGTATCATAGCCCTAAGGGGAGAAGGGACTGATCCTCACTGCACCACACCACACGACGGTCAACTGTGCAGTGCAAACAGCAACATCTGCAGCTGGGCCCGACAGCAGAGCTAGTCTACCCCTGACATTTTATAATGGACCCATCCCCTTACCCACACCTGATCTGATCAGGTGATTAGACCAAATGCGGGAAAATATCCCCCCAGGACTGCTTCACCAATTATTCTTTCACAATTCTTCTCCAGTCATTCCTATCACGCGCAGCCACTCTTCTTTGCTTTACAGACATTCCGATTGCCTCTAACGCTCTCTTCACACTGTCCATCCATCTTATTCATGGTCTTCCTCTAAACCTTACATCCCTCACTTCTGATCCAGTTATCTTTTTCAGCAATTTCTCATCCATTCTCTCCATATGCCCAAATTATCGCATCACTCTCTGCTCAACTTGATCAGCCATCTCCCACATAACTCCAGTTCTCCTTTGCACTTCATCATTTCTCACTCAATCCATTCATATCACTCCAGACATACTCCCCAGACACCTCATTTCCATTACATTCAAACTTTTCCTCACTGCTACATCCATATTCCATGTTTCAGCCCCATGTAATGCAGTTGGTACCATTACATCCTCATAGAGCCTTATCTTTACATCCATTCTAAGTGAACGACATCTAAACAGTTTTTTCATTCCTCACAGCACCTTTCCTACTTCATTCATTCTAAACCTCACTCCTACATATATTCTTCCACCCACAGCAACATGTGATCCTAATTCTTAAAACTCTCTACCTCCTCAAGCAACTCACCATTCAAAACTATATTCATCCTCCTATCATCTTCCAACCTCGCACACTTCATCACTTTACTCCCCTTTCCATTTACTCTCAATTTTTTCCTTTCACACACCCTTCCAAATCTACCAACTGTCTCAATCTCTCCTCCGAATCAGCCATCACTAACCATTTTAAAATCAGAGATACTCAAGGTGATCCAAGAGAAAGATCTAAGCAAAAGAGGGAATGAGTGCGGGGGTAGAAGTGAGTAGGGGTGCCGGCGTTAAAGATGAAGATCTCTTGATAAGAAAGAAACTATTTTAATAAGCCTGCGCTACTCCAAATCCCTGGGTCATCTCATAGGGAATGCTGGCAATTTAAGTTACCAAGGAGAAGAAATGGAAGGGGAAGGGAATAAAGCAGGGTGAAGTCTGGAAAATCAAAATGGATAGGAGAGAAATTGAGTGAGCTATCAGTGATCTACTGAAGGAGAAAGACACGAGTGATAGAAAAGAAGCAGAAATAGATTAAAAGCGAACATAATTACGGATAAGGAGGGTGATGTCAAGTGAAGAATGGGATCCACGAAAAGTATAATCAAGAATAAGGAAAAGTGAAGAGCAAAGAAAGGTTTCCTGGAGAGAGAGAGAGAGAGAGAGAGAGAGAGAGAGAGAGAGAGAGAGAGAGAGAGAGAGAGAAGAGGAGGATTTGTGAGAAAACAAAAAAGAATGGAGGTCTGTATGATGGACACGGATTCCTCTGACATTCCACTGAAGAAGCACCATATCATATGAGAAGGAAAATTAAGGCCAGGTAGGTGGAATGCAGCAGTGGTTTACAGCATTGAGAACGAGTGTGATCAGAAGGCATAGGCAGGTCAAGAATGGAAGCGATTGGAGAAGACTGGGAGGATGTGACGATCATGAAGGAGGATGGTGGCTGGACAGAGGAAGAGGGAGAAACCCAGGACGAGATAGAGCAAGGCTTAGGAGGAGTAGGAGGAAGAGGAGCTGAAGGGATAGAGGAGGGAGGGAAATGTATTTCTGCAGCTGAAATGGTAGGCAAGAAGGAAGTACGTTGGAGGGAATTAATGTACTCTGTAAGAATTCAACTTCAGTAAAAGTAAACAAAAGCTGAGTGGAAACTGGTGAAAAATCTCCATGGCACATCTGTTTAGGCGAGGGGGAATGTTGTGGAGGGAAGGCAGTAGATGGAGAGAGAGAGAGACCGTCAATATGAGATGGGGAGGACGCAAGTGTACGTTTACCTTTATCCTCACGGGGAGAAGGTGAGGGAGAAGAAGACCGAGAACATACTGAATGGGAAGAAGGTCGGATCGGGGGCGCAGAGGTAAAAAGAGAGGAAAACGAGGAAGAGGAATCATTAACCCAAGGAATCCCATCGACGTATGGGTACGTCGCAACGTTTTGTCACAGCTACACCCATCGACGTATGGGTACGTCGTGCAATTGCAAGGGTCATAATTGCACAATTTTTAAGTTTCATGGGTGATTTTTGGTAAGCATATGTGAGAGACTTTCCTCTACTTGCTGTCAAGCAGGGATGCTGCCTGGCCCCACCTAACCCCCCTCCCCCCCCACACTGGGCAATTCACCTGTTAGCAGTTAGCTGGCCAGTGAAGGTATGTTGCCCCACGGTCTCTCCAATGACGAAATTCACGGTGAAAGTGATTCCTGAGGTGAAGGACAAAGAAATAAAGAAGATAGAGCAAGAAACAAACAGAAGTGATGAGATGGTAATGTCATAAAGGAAGGTGCCATATGTGGATGTGTTTTGTGACTGAACAATGCTTCTATTGCCTATATAAATGTGTGAAAACCATTATAGTTTTGTACTACACGTAAATTCGTACCAAATACATAAATAAATACGTAGTTTAAAGTGGCTTGAATTAGGTAACCCTTCCACAGTTCATTTTCTTTAGCCAGGTACCATGAGAAAGAGGGAAAACATAAGGCTGATTTATCACCGTAGCACCATTTATAGCATCAGGAGAGCGATTTCTCTTTGAATTTTCGATGTTTCTCACCAAAAGCGAAGGTTTGACCCATAACAAAACAAACAATCCGAAAATGCTCGGGACTGAGGGGTATCGGAGGTCGGAAATCGGTCAGGACATGACTGATTAAGGGAAACAAAAGCAGTGAAAGAACAGGAGACAGGCACTGAAGGTGTCACTGGTAGAGCAGGAAACATGTGACACAACAGGATTAGTACTGGTCACATCTACATAGGAGATGCCATGAGAATGATGCAAGCTACGTGCTTGGTGATGGACTTCTCGAAGGGAAAGGCCAGCTTTTTCAGAGAATACAAAACACTCCTGTCTCAAAAATGTAAATAGGGTATTTTCTGTATAAGGCTTTATGTCGACCTTTTCTGTTCGGCGAGACATGTTGCTGAAAGTACAGGCAGAGAGAGAAAGTCAAGACTGAAGGCATTTGGGGCAGAGAGCCTGTTTTCGGCAGCACTTGGCCAGGTGGCCAAAACGGCAGATGGAAGGGCACTGGCGATGGGGGAGGAATATATTCTTGAAAAAAAAAGAAGACAATGCCCAAAATGATGACAGAAGGGGAAGATTACTAAAATCAGTTATTAATTTTTCAGTGCTGGCTGGCTGTTAGCAGCATCCACGGGGAGGGATAACAAACAACAGACAGAGAAGACTGGGTTTTGTTGTTTGGCAAGAATGATGTGAACATCATCAACATCCAGGAAAACTTACGTTACCAAAGAAAAAAAAATGCTGGAAGACGTACAGTGCCTCTAGAGGAATTTAACTGGGCGTCTGGAGAGTCTGAAAGGGAATTACCAGAAGGATGAACCAAAGATTTAATATTGTCAGCATGGGCTGCATTTAGCACTCTGAAAAAGTGAGAGCCATTGGGTCACACACTCTGAAAAAGTGAGAGCCATTGGGTCACACAGAGGAAATGACGTCAGTGCCTACTTCGCGAACATGAGAGATGAAGTGAGAGATTATATTTATGTTTGGTGATGTTAAAATATTTGGATCACGTCAAGGGTCTAATGAGAGAGGTGGTTAAGGAAGGGTTAGTGAGTAGGGAAGAAGGATGAAGACGGGACAAGGAAGCGGAAGACAGGAAGGGTAGATGTAGGTGAAGGTGGAGGCAAATAAGTCATTATAGAAGAGGAAGCCGACGAGCAGGTGGACGAAATCGTGGACGTAAGGGGTCGTGAGGTGGAAGCTGGTGTAGGTAAATATGAGGAAGGAGATAGAAGTTTAGAATACCTATTGAAAAACGGTGACGTAGCAGGAAGATGAGCTGGGATCGTCATCGAGATCAAAATATCCGCCGGATCTGGGGAGGGAGAATTGAGACAATACTCATTATTATACATGGAAAAGAATAGGCTCACCGTGACTGCAAAATAACTGAAAGGACCATGTGAGTGGAACCCGGAGTCAAAAGGGCCGGCCAATGACCCCAAGGTATCAAGCTCCGAGCACATACTTCCAAACCCACCCAAGGGGATAGCAACACACTCTGGGAGAGCAGAGTCCCACATCACCATGCTGGGCCCCCAGCAGGTGCCCGAGAGTCCTACATCAAAGCCACAGCATTCCAGGATTTGCATCTGCAGCCCAAAAGAGGTCCACACACTAGGGTGGTGTTGAACCACCATGGCCCTTACAGTTGGCAAAATCAACAGCCCACGGAGACAGTCCAGTCCTTCTTGTTGCAAGAACTTAAGGGCCAATGACTAGAATTTTGATGAATGTGAAAAAAGCTACATCATTTAATGCCAATGACAGGGTAGATAGCATAGGAGAAATTGGAAGAAAGAGGCAACTGTAGAATTTAAAAAAACTTGCAAAATTAACTGAAGCAGCAACGGTGACCTGAGGACAGGGAAGAAAGCAGAACCACGTGGAAAGACGCAAATTCGGCGTCCGCCCAGCAACCAAACTTCCACACTCTACTGTGGAGCCCGCCAAGGTGCCCTACGAGAGCTCCCCCACAAGTCAAATCCCAGTCGACGTCTCCTAAATCCCCCTACGATGACAAAGAGCAAGGAAACGGAGGGGTCATGCATAGGAAAACGTTTACGCAACTTCCTTGTATTATATTACTTTAATATCAATATCGCAGTCTTACCTTAGAATTAAAGCGCCATGCCAAGTTTCAATATTTAGCTTTCTTGAAAGTTGGTAAATCGACCTATCTATGTATTCCCAGACGCCTTAATCCCATAAGAGGTAGCCACAAACAAATCGTCTTCATGTCACATGGTTCCCCGCTATTCCAATACCCTACTTCCAGCTGACACACCCCTCTCTCATATACCTCTCCACTTCATCCCTCCATGTCATCCTTGGCATCCCCCTTCCTCTCCCCCCATCCACCTCACTCACATAAACTCCTCGTTAGTCTCTCACTCTCCATCCTCTCCTCCTGGAAAAAAAACACCTCATTATGTTTCTCCTAACGCCTTCTACCACATCCACATCCACACCACAAGAGTCCTTCCCTTCCCCATTTGTCGGTCAGTCTATCCATGTAACTCCACACGCTCCTCTCAAATAACCCATCTCCACTGCTCTCACACTTGACTTGTTTTCTTCCGACAAGATCCAAGCTTCACTTCTGTACGTTAGAATAGGTATCACAATACTGTCATGCAGCGACTTTTTAACTTCCATGCTTATTTCCCTGCTTCTTCTCACTGCTTTCAAAGAACCAGCAACCTTTCTTCCTTGTTGTACCCTTTCAAGCACTTCACCCTCCAACTTCCATTCCTTACTCTTCACACTACCCAAGTACTTAAATGCACTTAGTTTCCAATTCCTCATCATCCTACCTCACTTTACATTTGGGGACTTCACTTCTCTCGAAGACAATAACTTTACTCTCCCCTACATTCATCTTTAGATTCCATTTCTTATGCACAATTCCAAACTCATTCACCAAGCCTTGCAGTTCCCCTTCTGTCACGAATTTTCTACATCGTAAAATTATGTAAAGTAAATTGTGACATCGAGTGATTTTGCTGGAGGAACCAATTATTATGAAATGTACAATGTTTCGCTCGTTCTCTCAAACCGTCCGCTCGCGTGCTTATATTCGCATCAAGTTGTCAAAACTTTCGTCATTCTTTCGCGAGTGATTGTTTTTATGTGCGAGCGGTGCATTCCTCTGAGCGATAATTTCTGAATTATTGCTCCCGCTCTGGGCCGTTACGCCGGCCACACTCTTTCACACGCTTTTCATGCTGTGTACTCAAAATCAGAGCTTAGTCTGAATGTAGACACGGTGCGTTTCAGTATGTCTTGCAAAAAGGCTCGAGTGATTTTCTTAGCGATTTCAGATCTCAGCTTCCATTGGCGTGTATTCCCGAAGCTCCCACCAATCCATGGTGATCATCACAGCAGCTTGGTCTCATCTATACCGATTAGTATTTTCTTGTTTTCCTAGGCTTAAGTTTTTGAGATATTTAGCAGTTTGTCTGAGTGTTTGAGTGAGTGTCTTTCCCTTCTTGATTTGAATTGGAGTCATTTAACGTAAATTTATTTGCTTGTATTCAATAAATTTACAGTTCGTTTTCTTGAGCTTTGTTAAATGTAACAGTCCTGTTTAATTTTCCCACATATTTAATACAGTTTTGCTACTCCACGTTAGCACAACTCTTTGTATAAAATCACGACTGGTACTTAGGCCAGCTTTTGGCATTAATCCTTAAATCCGTTGTGCTAGCTAGGAGTTTGGCTCAGCCAAGATCCTGTTTATCTTTATTATTATCATTTTTGAATGTTAAGGAGAGAAACAAACTTTCTCAGAGGCCAACGGTACAATATTACAGCCTACTTGAGCGTCTAGTCTCTGCTGTGTACCGCTGGGAAAGTCTATAAATTCTTGACTCTAGAGAATTGGCGAAGTAAGCCAGCATAAAGTGAAATCACTACTTGATTTCACAAGTCTATTCTCTCGTAGTAAATGACTCGATCGTCATTCTTAGCACACATAGCTATATATTGTATACTCGAATTATACAATATCACATTATCTCTTGACATATCACATTTTCTTTTTGAAAAATAAAATTTCCCCTGACATCTGGCGACCTCATTCCAGGATAAACTCCTAGCTTGAAATTATTATTACCGAATCACTTACTCACTCTTACCTATCAGTCTCAGTTGTCACTCAGTCTCAAACTAAGCACGATGGAATCCAGTGCATTCGTGCAAGAAGCTAAGGATATGGGGCTCACTAACCCCCAGGAAATTCGAGATTATATCCTGTCACGCTTCAATTACGAACAGCAACGCGAGAATGCCGCTCGTGAAGAGCGGAAAATTCAGTGCGAGCATGAGAAAGAACTACGTGAGCATAAGAAAGAACTACGTGAGCATGAGAAAGAACTACATGAGTACGAGAAGGAGCAGCGCGAATACGAGGAACAGCAGAAAGAAATTGAACGCGAGGAATGTCAGAGGGAACGTGAGTACGAGGAACGAGAGCGTGACAAAGCACGTGAACATGAGCTGGAAGTGCTGAAGCTCAAGCGAGACTCCTTGGCTTCAGACACATCGGGTGCAGCTAATTAAAGCTCCACTACTGCTCTCTCAGCACCTTTTCTAGCAACTCCACATCTCAAGCTTCCTTCTTACAAGGAAGGCGAGCGAATCGAGCCATTTATAGCTCATTTCAAAGACATGGCAAACCTGTACGATCTGGACGCGGCAGCTAAGCGGCTTCAGTTCCTTAGCCTGTTTGAGGGCCCTGCCCTCGACATTCTCCACAGAATTCGCGGAGATAATCTCACGTATGAGATGATGAAGACAGCACTCATCAAAGCGTACGGCCTTACTGTTGATCATGCTAGAAATCAGTTCATGAAGGCGCGTCTATAGGAAAAGGAGACAGCTGTTCAGTTCCTTGACCATCTCACGGCATATTTAGGCGAGTGGATGGAGAAGGACGAGACTCCCAGCACACGAGAGGGAATGACTGACCTCGTGCTGCGCACATAGCTGGAAAGGTCGTGGCCTGCTGAGCTTATGGCCCAGCTCAAGATGTCCAAAGTGAAGGACGCAACCCAAATGGTAGAAAAGGCTGATGCTTTCTTTAGTGCGTACTGGTACGAAACTCGTAAGCAGCAGTCCTGGAACAGGACAGATACTGCTAAGTCTGGGAAGCAATCCCAGACTGAACCCCAGCATCAAGGCCGTTCTCAAAATAATGGTAATGGTCCAAACAAACCGCAGAAGGACCAGGGGCAGAATACACAGAAACCTGACTGGAAGAGGTACAACAAGTATCCTAACCAGCAGCAGTACTCTAAACAGCAACAGTATCAGCCACGCAATTGGCCAGCGGGACAAACCTTTTCGACACCAGCCCCAGCGTATCGGAGGCAGGAGGCAAACGCAGCCTTCATTCCCCAACAGGCGGACGATGGTGCCGTCCCCACCAGCACAGGTCCTCCTTCACAGTTCACTAGTCCCCCTCAGATGGTGAACTCTCCTCCACAGGCCGTCAGTGCTCCTGCTCCCCAGATGGTGAGTACAACTCCTCATGCATCTAGTTCGGGTACGATCCCTAAGGCAAATACTCCTGTCAGATTTGAAGAGATGTGTGCCATGCAGCCTTATCAATGGCTGGCCGCTTCCTCCACTGGCCCTCCCACAGGTAACAGTGCCTTCCTTGTTCAGCCAGGGTTTGTGGGAGGTGTTTCTGTAAATGTACTGAGAGACAATGGTTCCTCAGGCTGCACTGTCAGGCAGTCTTTTGTCCTGAAGAATATACAGGCAGACAGATCCAAGCTCAGCTTATTGATGGATCAGTGAAATTGTTCCCTGAGGCACGTATCCAGGTAGCAGTTTCCTTTTACACAGGTTCAACAGATGCAGTTGTCATGCAAGAACCTATGTTTGACCTCATAATAGGTAATATACCAGGTGCCAAGTATAGTTGCACCACAGATGTCACTACTCAGACTTCGGCTGCAGTAACACGAGCCATGGCCAAGGCTCCAAATTGTGTTGCCCCAGTGGCTATTGCATTGCCACAAGATCTGATTTATAGTGAAGATGTTGTCCAAAAGCAACAGACTGACCCGACCCTTGCTGTTGTGCGGAAGAAACAAAAGGGTAAAGTGACTAAGTATTCACGGGGTGGACGAGCCAGGTTCCTTTGCAAACAAGGACGGCTGTACCGTGAGTCACGAACACTCGAGGGTGAGGTTCGACTGCAGTTTGTCGTTCCCGCGAATTACCGCCAAGCAGTGTTAGAATGGGGTCATTGTTTAGCATCAGGAGGTCATATGGGCAAAAGGAAAACCCAAGGCCGTATCCGTGCTGACTTTTTCTGGCCAGGAATGGGACAGGGAATTGATAGTTTTGTGCACTCCTGTAATGTGTGTCGACGTACCACCATTCAGGATAGTTTCCTTCCTGTGCCGTTTGAATCCATGCCCATAATCTCTGAGTCGTGTGAGAGAGAGGGCAGTGGTAATGTGGGTGCAGACCTGACGTCTCGCCCGTTGGCCCCACAGAACATAATATGTCTGGGGTCTGTACATACATATGTACCGTAGCTCATAAGTGCACAGTCTCGGCGATCCCAACCGAGGACACCGAGGACGAATGTGCAGCCACGGCGATCCCAAACGAGGACACCGAGGACAAATGAGCAGTCGTGGTGATCCCAACCGCGGACACCGACGACAAGCCCTTATTAGTCGTAACCATAGGGCTTATGCATATTGTATGTGCCGTAGATTAAGGTAGGTTAAGGGGGAAGTTCGAGACCCTGCAGAGGCAATCTGAGGCTGTGTATGAATTACCTTGTGGTGTGTCTCGAGCTGTGGGCCTCCCTGAGGATTCTCGGAGATTACACAGAAGCCACATGAGTGTTCACACCCACGCAGGGTGTTAAAATGTGACCTGCCCAAGTTTGCATAAGGATTTTCGACTTACCTTTATTAGTTATAAGTGCATAGTCACGGCGATCCCAACCGAGGACACCGAGGACAAACGGGCAGTCGCGGTGA
>JAGKTI010009672.1:9639-30373 GCA_018397915.1 Birgus latro
TGGAGTGATAAGTCAACATTTACTGTCACTGATACCCCTTCATCACGAGTGTACCGCAAATCAGGTAGTGACCCTCTGGATCCTAAGTACACTTCCTAGTTTGTTAAATACCCAGCCTCACTCATGGCTTGGGGCTGCTTTACATATTATGGTGTTGGTAGGTTGGTAATTCTACCTGCAAATGAAAAAGTGAACCAGAACAATTATTTGGAGCTCTTATGTGATGTTTTAAGTGACTCTTTTGATAAAACCAAGGCATGAGTATTTATGCAAGATTCTGCCCCTGGACATGTTGCAAAGTCAGTGAAACAGTGGCTAACAGACTGTGAGGTTCCCTTTATTCGAGATTGGCCCGGAAACAGCCGAGATATCAATCCCATTGAGAATTTACGGGCGCACATGAAGATATTATTGACCACGTCACTGAATGTTGAGATGTACTAGAGTCAGGGGGGTGGAATCATTGATGATCCTCTCATTTCTCATGCTGATAATAACACCTGCAGTGATTTATCTGATGTTTGCAAATTATTCAGGGGTTTTCTGAATATAAATATCAATCTTTAAGTTTATGGTTACTTAATTTGTAAATCATTCAGGGGTTTTCCAAATATGTCAGTCTTGCTTATGTTCTGAACACAGTTTCAACCTATTATTTAGTGTCATCTTGTATTCATGATAATGGTATTTGTTTGTTTTTTATATTATAAATGATAATACATTTATTATGTTAAGACCATGCTGAATGAATAAGAATGATGTCACCCAAAAATATATGCCACATTATTCATTACATGTGAAAACCTTAAAAAATTTTGAATTCACAAAAAATTTACTTTCATTAAAATACACACAAGAATAAATCACAAAAGGGACACGTGGTGCATTGGCTCCACATGCCGTGTCCTGGGCAACATATGTACAGAATTTAACATTTGCAACTTTATGCATGTTGCAGAAATCCACCAATTAAGTTGGGGTCTTTCAAAACCCCACAAGGCGTTCTGGGTTACGTTTTCCTTCCTGGGGTACGAAGGACTAATCTGACTAAACTTCATCATCAGCTGAGGTGAAAGGGGATGGGAGGTTAGAACAAGTGTGTTTAATACAGTAAATCTTACTTCACAATTAGGATCCCCCCCCCACTATTACTGGTGTCAAGCAAATGCTTTTACCTGGCTTTGGTATAAAAGATCCCAAGCCACAGAAAACCCTCATGATGAGGGTTCATTAACTCCCTGATTCCTATGGTCCCTCTCTTTCTCTCTCTTTTTTAGTTTATTTCTCCTATCATCTAACAATTATAATTAATCTTAAAGTGCTACTTAAATGAAAGTAGTTAATGAAAGCAATATTTAATGTCTCCCTTTCCAAATGTATCTCCTAAACTGAATGTGCCCACAAGTAGCTAGAATAAAATATGCAATGCCATAACAGTGAAGAGGTTAACAGGATATACAGTACAAAACTGATCCGATTTGATTTTATCGGCATAGGTCCTTGATGGACTTACGTGACAGAAACCTCTGCAACCAGCAGGTATATATGATGTGCAAAGCTTCTGGCCTTCACCTTAACTATGTTTCTGCCACAGGTACTCACAATCCACTTCCACTGGCATTCACTTTTGTCAACAGCATAGGCTAAATCAGCAGATGTCACAGCAGTACAATATTGTCAGATTTCTAAGTACACTACTCAGATTCAGCCTTGTTTCCATGTCTGCTAACCTAATAATATGAAGTTGTATGCAGCTGTTGTTACTGTTGCTTAACCTAAGTCTGTTTGGCCGAGGAGAACCATTTATCACAGGTAAGCAGCTGCTTCTGAGGGCCTGTCCTACAAGGTACTGTACAGTCCATGCATCATAATGAGATTCAGCACCCCCTTATGGCTGACAGCACCTCACCTTCCTATGGCTAGATGTAGCGAAATACAATGTGGTTTGGCTTCTGGGCGGATGCCACAGCTGCTCCATCCAGGGTAAACAGCACCACCATATGTAGCCTCATTGTGAAGTTAGTTTACTGATGTTATAGTCTGCAAAAAAGTATTGTAGGTTTGAATAATAAGTGACCTTATCCATGGCCCACCGTAATCCAATGACTGGATGCTGCAACTGTACTTTTATCCTATCCCACAATTTCTGGATGCTACTCCACCCCATTCATCAGTGGGAAATATGATGGTGTTTCTGGATTCTGCCAACTAAGCTGTAACAAAAAACAGGATGGACACGAATGATGATGAGATTAACAACTACTGTGTATCCTTTATCTAAAGTACCTACTCCACAATCCTGCCTCACTTGAGGGGTGGTGTCAACAAAGTATATGAAGGCGTTTGTCCCAAATCAGTTCATTATGTCTCTTCACAGGACACAGACCCTTCCCTCATATAATCTCCACTCTCCTCTTTCCAATTTGTTCTTGGTATTCCTCTCTTTATACTTCATATTATAGTACATTGTTCTTTATAATATTTCTTATCATTCTCATAAAACACCCTTCTTCTCAGTATCAGTTCTTGTTTATCACATATAATTTAACTACATCACATGTAGTAAAATACCTTTCTTTAAATCCACATTTTACTTTTGTCCTCATGTCCTCAACTGACTTTAAACACAAGTTTAAATAACAGTTCATCTAATTTTCGATCTTATTAAAAAAGTAACATCGTGCTGTTCCTCCTGAAGAGTCAAAACAATTCTCAAAATAAAATGGCTTTTAGTTTCATAAAATAACAACTGTATTGGTAATGTTATGTCATATCCAAGCACCCATATTTATAATTACAGTACTGTATTGTACAGACATCTGTATTGTACAGACATTGTAACTTGTGATAACTGCATCAACAATAAAACCTGAACAGTTGTCAGACTTACTGAAAATTAAAATACAAAACACAGGGTTTCAACATAACGCATAAATACTGTTTCGATTATTGTTTAAAATAGTTATGCGCCCATGTACAGCACTTCACCATACAAAGAAATTAAGGTATTATTATGCCAGGTAGCTTAAACTTTTCACAATGATGGAGTCTAGCTACCACCACGTGATTACATTCTGTCTCGGAGTGAAACTTCTAACTGGAGGCATTAGATACATCCCTTCATTAGCCCATTCCCTATAAGAGGTCTCCCTTAAGCTGAATGAAAGTATCTAACAGTACAGTAGTAGAATATGATAATGATGTCCTTGGACTGAATGGGTCCAAGAATCTGCTACTTACTTCATCTTGGACGCCTCTTTCATTAACAGTAGTCTAACTCTTTCCTGTATAGTTAGTCTGTCCGTAGCTAATGGACAACGGTGAGAAGCTATCTGTCAATGATGGTGCCATTTCACAATCATGGCTGTTAAACAGTATTTCTGAGGGTTTAAGACCTAATGCACCCTAACACCCTTTTTTCACCAGATAATTTCTGCATAATATGACATGTTTATACTCTTGTGTCACTATATTAACTATTTTAATATTAAAAAAGACACAACATATTTTAAGACATAATATGTAACACTGATAAAGGTGTTATGGTATTGGAGAACTTTCTAACCCTGGAAAATACATCCCAATAACACTGGCACAACAATAATTCTTGAAGATAATATGACATATAACATGTGATACTCGAGAGAGAGAGCCATCAACAGTTTATTTACCGTACATCTGGGGATGTTAATGGCAGTCAAGACATTGCTGCACCACTTTTCATACTCTGTAACTTCACCAGACATACTTAAAAAAAAAAATAATAATAAAAAAATAGTAGTATAAATACACCACACTCCTATCATTCAGTAGTATACAGACAGAAACATGCCTGGGGAGGCGGTAGCTCGATCGGTAGAGAGTTGGCTTGCAGTCCCGACGAATCCTCGCTGGGGAAGGGAACAGTTTGAGGATTTGAATTTCATTAAATCAGGCTTTACTGATCTACCAGAAGACCCGCTGACATGTCGTAAAAATACCCCCGCTAATACCAATACACCAGTCCTGTATGAGACAGCCCTAGCATGTATTCAATATGGACGGTGGGTGTTAGCGCCGAAGTGGTGACATGTAGAGGTGTATGGCATGTAGGAGGACGGCTGGGCCTTGATAGCAGGCTGTAAAGCCTATGCCCAGAGTCGGACACATTAAAAAAAAAAAAAAAAAAAAAAAATCTGACATCACTAATCTTTAGTCTTAGCTATATATTTTACCTATTGAGTACCAGTAGCAATTCACAAAGCTACTGGCTGTATATCTGGAGTTTCATTTATTGTAACACTGTATACAGACAATGAGCTCCAAATCAGTATTGATGAATATGATGTTCACTTCAGATTCCATAACTATGCATTAACATTTTGAGCAGTTTCTATACATGACTCACTGATTTTTGAGCATAAAGTAGAATCCATCATCCACCATTAAGCACACTTTCTTGTAATGTAACAAAAGTTCAAATACACATTTTAATTCTACCTGCAGCACTCAGTAAGTTCATTATGGATCTATAAACCTTAAATTTTCACTGCTTATACAGTATCTGCTGAAATTTAAGAGCTCTAAACATTTTTCATACTAATTCTTAAGTTCATTAATCTTTTCCAGTAGTTGGTCTGCATCCTCACCAGTCTTTACCCGGATCAGCATCTTAACTGGGTCTGTTGAGGGCTTGTTGGCCTCCAAGGGAGGATTGGGGATGCAGGCAATCATTATTCCATTCTTGCCTGCACGGACAGCAGGGACTGATTTGGTGAGGAAAATGTTGAGTAGGATGTTTCCCAGATTGGTTAAAGCTCGAACCAGCAGCTGGGTTTTGTCTTCTGCAGGCTTTAGGAACAATGTCCCTACACCCTTCTCCACATATGCTCCATCCTTCATGTAGAATAATTTGCATTTTTTCTCATAAAAAGCATCTTCCTCTTTAACTTCCTTGACTTCAACTACTGGAGGTTCATCCGAAGGTTCATCTGCGTTAGCACCCTCTCCTGAACCTTTAGTCTCTTCTGCTGTGTTTGACTTGGTGAAGCTGAAACCCGTTGTTCCAGACTGACCTGAACCAATGCCCCCAAATACAAACCCGGTGCTGGCTTTGCCAAATATTGAGCCTTCTGAAGTCTTATTGTCCTGAGTCCCAAAAGCAAACAATGGTTTTTCAGTACTGTCTTTGGAGTCTTCTTTCTGTTCAGCTACTTTGGTGTCTGTCCCAAAGCTAAATGGCTTGGGATCTAAGGGTTTTGATGATGATGACAAAATTCCAAATGAGAAAGCTGGGGCAGAGGTGCTCTCCTTGCTGGGTTTTTCTATCAAAGGCTTATTTTCTTTCTCACTGGCCTCATCTTTCTTGGGGTCACCAGCATTTAAATCTGCATCATTTTCATTCCTAGATGGAGGGTACTTTTTAATGAGTCCCTCAAAGTGTTTCTTGTAATCATCAAATACAGGAGTCAAATCAACATGTGGATTTTTATCAAGATGCTGCTTAACCCAACTTAAAACACCTTCATTTAAAGACTTTAGGTGAGCTAAGAACTGCTTGCTCCCACATTTGCCACTTGTTCCATTAGCTGACTTACCATTACTAGGATCTAAACCATTGGTCTTAACAGTATCTGAACTCTTTGCACTACCTGAAACTGACTCTTGCGAAAACTGGAGAGGCTGTGTCACAGTTTTCTTCCCAGATGATCCTAATTCTGACTTTGTGTTGTCTGTTGTTGCATTGCTGTTGATGTTATTGAAAAAACTGAATGAAGGTTTGGGTGTGTCATCACTGGCTGTTTCTTTAGACAGGAAGTTGAAGGTTGGTTGACTAGTAGAATCCTTAATATTACCAAACCCAGAGAATGGCGTTAGGCCTTTAAAGATCCCTGTGGCAGATGATGACTCAGGTGTACCCCGACGTCGTGCCTTCTTGATCTGTCGTGTGGCCATCTGTTGTGACGACGCTTGCCGGAAGGTACCCATCTCCTCTGGTTCCTCCTCATCAGCCCAGTTGTCATGAGTCAGTTCCTTTGCGGCAATACGTTTGGCCATTACTGCCTGTGAACAAATAAGTTACATTAACTACTGCACTTTATCTACCTGTTCTAATGCCAGATGCAATATGGTAATACTGTATGGAAAGGAGTGGCCAGGAACAAACAGGGTCCATGTTGCCATGTCCTCCCTTAACAGACTGCCTTTGTTCCATCTCACACCACTCTCATGCATACTCTTCTCCACCCCATCCTTCCACCACATCTACTCCATCCATCCATCATCCAATCCTATGTTGCCCCATGAGAAGGATAGGAGCCCGGGGCTAGACAAGTTGGTCCTGACATTTATGAGTGACCACAATCACTCATCCCTGAGTGGCATTACGTGAGTAATAAACCCCAACCAATCTTTCAAACAGGCGTGTCCAGACATCTCGAAATGAGCGTATCTTGAATTTGTCTCTCTTTTGTTTTTTTGCTTTTTTTTAAGGAACTGCTTGCAGGCCCATGGCCTTTGGTTCCATTCTTCCTTGCATAAAAAACAAACAAACTTGGATATAAAACTACACAGGCTCAATCTGACTGGAGCGCCTTAATTACCCACTAAACCACCAGGTGCCATAATTTGGTAATATGGTACTACCCAGTGTAAATAAAATAAAATCTAAGTACCTGGGAGATGAAAAATTCAGATATCAGCAAGCAATCACTACAATGGAGTTCAGGATCTATCAGACTACATGTACACACAGATAAAAGTACAATACAAATATGTGAGCATCTGAATCTGGACAATGACATGAGAATCCATTCTTGAAGTCCTGCAGTCCTCCTATGCGCTACACACCTTCACTTCGCTACTTTGGCAAGAGTTACCAGTAACATACCCATCATCTATAGTGAATACATGCTAGGGCTGTCCCATTCAGGACAGGTGTGAGGTATTAGGAGGGATGCTATTATGACATGTCAGTTGCTCAAGTGAACGATCTGTATAGTCTGTTTCAACAAATTCAAAATCATCTGATTGTTCCTTGCCCTAGTCTGGGATTGACCTAAGGTCCTTTCAGACAGCTGATCACTACTCTGATTGCTTGATCCATGGAGGAGCTAGGGAACATATATAACCTCCTGCCCTCCCCCACTCCCGACCCATCTGTCTCTCACTGACGGTGAAGATTCAGGTGGTGTGTCAAGAAGGTGGAGGAATGTCCTTGGAGGCTGAGGTCTGTCCACTTCTGTGCTTGGGCATGGCCCCAGTGAGGTTAAGCACATTCAGGTATACAAGTAAACCTAGTGGTAGGTGGTTGAAAAAAAAATCATCCACTCACTAGATGTAATGATACCCACTTCCTCCTTCCCCTCTGTTATTCTGTTTCTGTGGCTGCCCTTCTCTCTTCCTAATTTTTCCATTCCCTCCAGCCACTTTTCATTTTCTTTCCATTCTAGGTGGCTTTACACTGTGACAAGTCTAATGGTTTCCTGTAACCCTGGAAACCATTAACAATGCTGAGTGGTAGCCATATAACCAGACTGTGGGGTGAAGGGGAGCCAACTATGGTGCCCCTGCTAACTGGGTGGACAGATGCAAATGTGGCATCCACCTAGGAACCAAACCTCCACACTTTTCCCAGCACCTCACTGTGGTGAGGCACTGTAAAACATAAAGGAGTATTCATACCCTGTATAGGATGACCCTGCAGGGGGAGCTGCTTGTCTGTGGTTGATGGGTCTGCTCAACCAGACAGACTAGGGTTGATCAACAACAATAGGTAAACTTTTAACCCAGGCCTTTATTACTGATATCAGATAATCCAAACCATTCATCACTGGTGAACGGGGGCACCCATCATCTACTCATTCAATGTACGGCTAATCCACAATGACTCTACAGTGAGTGATAAGTCAAATGACTTCCTGTTAGCCAGAAAATTATTTAATATGCAGGGTGGTAACCATACAACCAACCCACACGTCCCCAGCCAGAAAATTATTTAATATGCAGGGTGGTAACCATACAAACAACCCACACGTCCCCATGTGTTAACAAGTGGGTCAATGTAGTGCCCCTCCCTGTGAAAGAACTAACTAAAAAGACAAACAAAATGCCACAGACCCAGATGGAACTACAGGTCACAACCAAGGACTGGACAAGACACACAATAAGGATGGCAAGATGGAATGTGAGGGCTGCAAATGATAAGGTGAAAAAGAGAGATTATTCAGGTGCCTAATGATGCAAAAGTGGACATGTGTGGACTGACTGAGACCAAATGGTGAGGTGAAAGTGTGAGAGTGGGAGTACGAATTGGGTATATGAGCGGGAGTAGGTGAGGATAAGCGGGCAGAGGAGGTTGTATGTAATGTATTGCTGTGCACAAGAGATGGAAGGAGAATATGAGACTATAAATCAGTTGGTTCACGAATTGTGTGGGTAGGACTGAAAGTAGGAATACATGCATGGGTGACTGTGTGTGCATATGCACTGACAGAAGACTCTGCAAGCAGAGTGAAGGATGCGTTCTAGGCAAATGAGGAAGCATGCGTGGAAAAAGTAGGGAATCTAAAGGTGGATGGTGTAACTGGTAAGTGGGGTGTGCCTACAGAGGTGGATGGGAATGGTAGTGCTCAGATGGACATTTATTTAGGGAGGCGATTGGTGACAGCAAATACCCTCTTTAGGCACAAAATGATCCACAGGTGAGTAATGAGATGGGTGGGTGGTAAGCATGATGAATGGAAGATAATGACTGATTATATACAGTAGGCGCGGAAAGTGTTGACGCCATCTTAAAAAAAGAAAACATTCTTGTGGTTAGCAAGGAGAAACAAATAAATTAACACTCACCATTGAATTTAGTATTTACTGGCATTCCCCTTCACCTTTATTATCTTCTTAAGGCGTCTGGCGAGACTGATGGCGTAGTTTTGCAGAACAGACGGACTAAAACTGCTCCATAGCTGCTTGACTGCAGCCTCAAGTTTAGGCAAAGATGATGTGCCACTTCATGTGCGCCCATAAATTCTCAATGGGATTGATATCTGGGCTGTTTCCGGGCCAATCTCGAATAAAGGGAACCTCACAGTCTGTTAGCCACTGTTTCACTGACTTGGCAACATGTGCAGGGGCAGAATCTTGCATAAATACTCTTGCCTTGGTTTTATCAAAAGAGTACTTAAAACATCACATAATAGCTCCAAATAATTGTTCTGGTTCATTTTTTCATTTGCAGGTAGAATTACCAACTCACCAACACCATAATATGCAAAGCAGCCCCAAGCCAAGAGTGAGGCTGGGTATTTAACAAACTTGGAAGTGTACTTAAGATCCAGGGGTTCACTGCCTGGTTTGCGGTACACTCGTGATGAAGGGGTACCAGTGACAGTAAATGTTGACTCATCACTCCAAAGCACAGTTTTCCATTGCTCCTCACTCCAGGCAAGATATTTCTTACAAAAATTTACTCTCTTTTTCTTCTGAAGTGCAGTTAGCAGTGGTTTTTTACAAGCACAAAAACTCCTGTAGCCCAGATCGTTATGCAACAGTTGCTGCACACTTCTGACAGACTCATCTACCAGCAACTGTGGGTTCTTTTCTTTTAAATCCCGTGCTGTTAGCCTTGGATCCTTGCTAACTTGCCTTGAGATCAGCTGACGGGTCCTGAAGGTTGTCTTACGAGGTCTCCCAGGCTTGGGAAGTGGAGTGGGAGGAATGGCCTCCCCACTGTCCTTGAACCGCTTCACCAGTCTCTGCACTGTCCTCAGTCTAACACCATCTGATTTGCAATAAATGGGAGTTTGTGGCCAGCTTTGTATAAAGTAATCACTTCCACATGTTTGTCCTTGCTTGTGGTTACTTTAGGCATGATGAGAATGTGGTAGGTAACCAAATAACTGTTTATTTGAGTCAAAACATGCCCTCGTGGTGCATCACACACAGAGACAATCCTCCTCCTGTGGCTGCCCAAACATTACTGAGCCTGCTCCTGTGGTGCCAAACCTATCAAGCAGGGTTGCCAGCTCCCGTTGAAAAAGTGTCAGCTCATTTCGCATCACAGGGGAGGGTAGTATTGGCCCTACTTCACTTAACGCGAAAAAGAATGACGTCGGCAAAAAACCGTCAATACTTTCCGCGCCTACTGTATGTGATGAGAGAATGAGAAGATATAAGCTGGATGCAAGAGCATGCAGAGGCTGGAGATGTGAACTTTCTAACCACCACTTAGTTGTGGTGAGAGTCAAGGTATGACTGCACTGGATGAATAGAAGAAAAGGGCAGGGGGAAGCAGTCCATAGAAAGAAGACAGAAGGGTTGCAGGAGGAGGGAAAAAAAAGCAGAATATAAGAGAGAAGTGGAGGAGTGACTGGGCAGATATGATTTGGAGCAGATGGGGGAGGTGGAAGGTGCATGCAAGATATTCTAAGAAGAAATCTGTGCATCAAGTGAGGTGGTGTGTGAGGTGGAGAGATGATAAAAAGGGGTGCAAGGAACATCATAATGAAATGAAGAAGTGAAACAAGCTGTGCCACAAAAGAAGAAGACATTGAGTGAGTGGATCAGATGCAGAGGCATTGAGTAAGCTGAGATGAAACAGATTAAACAGAGGGTTATTTGTAGAGAAGAGGATTTAGGTGAAAAGATCAGCAAGAGAGAGTAAGAAGAGAGTCGATGAGGAGTTTGGAAGGAATTTGAGTGTAAAGTGGAGGGAATGTAAGAAAATGTTCTGGAGGGAGGTTAAGAGAGTAAGACAGGGTGATAAAGACGATAGTGGGGGAGTGAAAGATAAAAATGGCAGATTGCTGGTGGAGAAAGATGAAAAAGTGAGCAGATGGAGAGAACACTTTAAGGAAGTGTTAAACATAGAGAATGAAAGTAATGCTAATATAAGTGGCTGGGAGAAGGAGGGAGATGAGAAGGGAGGAAGAGATCAGTGGAATGGAAGTAGTGGAAGCAATGACGAAAGTGAAAATTTGGAAAGCCCTAGGCATTGATGGAGTGTGAGGCAAAATGCTAAAACACAGGGGAGATATACTGGTTGAATGGATATGGAAGATGTGAAAATTGGCCTGGGAGGAAGTTCGAGTCCCAGGGGATTGGAAGTCAGGTGTAAATACTGTATTCCCCTGTACGAAGGGAATGGGGACAAATGTGTGGTAATCAAAGGGGCATTTTTTTTTTTCTTGGTGTAACAGGAAAAGTATATGGCAGGATATTTATTGACGGAGTTAGGAAAATAACAGAAGAATTAGTTGGAGATGAACAGGGAAGTTTCAGGAAGGGAGGACGTTATGTAGACCTGATATTTATCCTAAGGTGTTTTGTGGAAGAGTTTCTAGTGAAGGGACAGAAGTTGTATGGTATGCTGCCTTCATGAATCCGGAAAAAACAAATGACAGTGGATTGACAAGAAATGTGGAAATTATTAAAAATACACAGAGTAAACGGAAAGCAGTTGAATGACGTTAAGAGTATATATGAAGGCACTAGGGCAGCAGTGCACGTGGATGGTGAACTGAGCGAATTTTTCCATCTGAATGCTGGACTGAAACAGGGATGTGTCATGTCTCCATGGCTGTTCAATTTGTATATGGATGGAATTCTAACAAGATACATGATATGGCAGTGGATGCTGTAGGCAGGCAGTGATTAGAACCATCCTGTTCTGTTGTTTGCAGATGATACCATACTGCTGAATGAAGATGAAGGGGGACTGTAAGGCTTGGTAACTAAAGTCTAGGAGTATGTGAGAAACGAAATTTAAAGGTAAATGCAGGGAAAGGCAAAGGCTTGGTAATTGAGTCTAGGAGAGTGTGTGAGAAACGAAATTTAAAGGTAAATGTGGGGAAAGGCAAAGTTGTGGTCTTTGGGAGAAATGATGTAACTGAATGCACAGTAAGGCTTGATTGTGGGGAAATGGAAAATGTGAGTGCATATTTAAGTAGCTACTTGGGTAGTGTGGGGTGTAAGGATGGAAGTCTGGAGGATGAAGTGCTTGAAAGTGTACAGCAGGGGAGAAAGACTGCTGGTTTACTGAAAGCAGTGATAAGAAATAGGAAAATGAACTTGGAAGAAAAAAAGTCACTGAATGATACTATAGCACTGTGATCCCCACTCTAACATGTAAAATCAAAGCTTGGACCTTGTTGGAAAGATGCAAGTCAAAAGTGTGTACAGTGGAAATAGGTTATTTGAGAGAAGCATGTGGGGTTTACACATAGAGACAGCTGACAGATAAGTAAATGAAGGATCAATGTGATATGGATGTGATGGAAAGCATTAGGAGAAATACACTGAGGTGGTTTGGCCATGAGAAGATGGAAAGTGAGAGATTAACTAGAAGAGTGTGTGTGAGTGAGCTGGAGGGGGGGGATGAGAGAGGGAGAGACCAAGGATGAGATGAAGGGATGGAGCTGAGAGGTATATGAGAGAGGGAGGTGTAAGTTGGAGACAGCGAAGTGAAATAGCAATAAAGAAGCGATTTGTTTGTGGCCACCCCTTATGGGATTAAGGCGTACGGCTGTAGATAGATAGGTAGAGTCATTATACTTTTAATAAAGTCCATCAGTTACTTACTTTTCATCTGACCCAAATTTCAAACCTTCAGTAAATTAAATTCTCCTTTTTTACTTATTAGTTCTTGTATGTACATACACACTAAATGTAATGCATGCAAGCATGCACACATATGCATATACACAAGAACAAACACAGTTTATCCCTGTATCTACAGTATTTATATACAAACATTTGTATAAGAAGCATACCTGTATATGATCAAACAAGTTCTTGAGAAATGAAAAACGTTTATGCTAAAACTGGTGACAGTCTTGCCTCATGGCAGGGCTATCACTTGGACTTGGCACTTGAACCACTATGACTCCAGATATCTTTGTTTCTGGTATACTGTATATGATTTTGTCCAGGTATGGCTGGATAATATACTGTATGTTCTGAGAATGAATCATCATAATACTGTACTAGTAAAGTGAATAAAAAAAAAAAAAAAGTTGAATGTTGGTATCTACAATGGTAATGTTGGTACTGTACCTACCACAGTAACCAACTCTTCCACCACTGATATGCAGTAGTAGTGGTAACAGTTGTTTCCTAGGCAGTCAGGCCAAACAGCCCCGAGTCCCTAAGGAAGGCCACGGCCGAAACTGGGCTTTCCCACGAAGTGTATGTTGTGTTGTTGGTGCAGATGATTGTGTGCAATGCAGTCTTCCATAATGAGCTTAATAGTACGGGGTGCTGTGTTGCATCCTGGACAGGCGTCGATGACGGAGTCATCCAGCCTCTTCTGATAAGAGGGCTGGATGATGCCCACATCTCAGCCTGGAAAGTCGGACCCTGTCCTCACGAGGAAGAAAGGATTCAGAAGGGTGGCTATCAGGAGGCTGTGCATGCAACTGTGTGTTTGGCGAGTGATTTGAGTATGGATGTGCTTGTGGAAGCTGGTTTGGGGTGGGCGAGGGGGGAGAGATGACAGTATTTGTGCATGATATTGTGTGCTGGGTGTTGTTTCAATGTTCCTTGGTGTAAGTGGATGTGCTACCACGTAGTGTAGCGGATGGTGTGGGTTTGTGGAGGCTGCTGCGAGAAATGGTGTGCCTCTCATGTCTACATGATCCTTGACTTTGAGGACTTTGGTTTCTTGGTGTAGGTGGTCTGTAGGTGTAGTAGCTGTGCAGACTGTGATTATTTTTAGGGCCCTGTTCTGTATGGTCTGTAGAGTGTTGTAGTGAGGTTAGAAGCCCAAGCAAGGCTTGAATAATTCATCCCTGAACATACATATTGTTTGTATACTGTGGTGGTTTTTTTGTTGTCTCCAAATGTTGTATGGGCAAGTGACCTTGAGGCGCTGAGTCGGCATTAATTTATCTTTAATGTTTGTGATGTGTTGTTTAAAGGACACTGATGTACAGTACTATATTGTATGTTACACCAAGGATTTTGGGTGTGTGCGTATGTGGTAGGGGAATGTTGTTTATGGTGAGGTGTGGAATATGACTGTGTTCTGCTGTCCAGTTTGTGAGAAGGGTCACTGTAGATCTGGCTGGGGCTATTTTGAGCCTGTTTGTGGTTAACCATTCATGTAGTGTGCTGAGGTACAAACAGCTTCCTATGGGGATGACATAACACATATACACACCGAAATGCAAACACAGCCACCCTAACCACTGACGTGTGACTAACTTTGTATGGAGGTCTATATGAGGCCCTTAGTAATATACGGGCTATATGCTGAAATAAAAATCTGAGGAAAATGTGATCAATGTTTTGTGACCTCTAAACTGTCCTATCTCCGTAACTGCTAGAGTAATCTTAATACTATTTTTTTTTTTTAAGCTGTAGCTTAACGTATGTACTTACGTGCAATAGCCTCATACTTGTGCTACTTATGAGTATTCATAATGATTTTGTATGATGCCCTTTCCTCTCCTCTATCCTTCTTTCCTTCAATCTTCTTCTGTCTTATTCTTTCCTTGTCCTTCTGCCTACAGGTGACTTTACACTCCCTCTTCTGTTTTTTCCTTCATTCTTTCCTCGTCCTTCTGCCTGTGGCTGACTCTACACTGAGTGACAAGCCAAATGGTTTCCTGTACACCAGGAAACCATTTACTACACTGTGTGGTAACCATATAACCAAATTTTGGCACCTGGTGGTTTAGTGGGTAATTACAGCGCTCCAATCAGATTGAGCCGGTGAAGGTTTATATCCAAGGGGTGCTTGGGGTTTATTGCTTACGTAATGCCACTCAGGGATGACTGAGGCCAGTTACTCTCATCTTAAATGTCAGGACCAACTTGCCTGGCCCTGGGCTCCTACGCTCCTCTGTGGGGCGACATAGGATTGGATAATGGATGGATGGATGGAAGAAAATTATCGCAGCCTGCGGTTGGACCAAACCTCTGATAAAATGTTATTTGACTATTTTAACCATAGATATATGGAATAGAAATTTGATATACTTCAGTATGATCTCAATGGAGCATCATACTATCGGTTAAAGACAAAGTGGCTATGACATTTTAGTATTTGGACTTGATTTTAACAGTTTAAATGTACAGTAGGATTATTTTGAGTGCATATTCTTAACACACACACAAAAAAATTATCTTAAAACAATGACAATGGTAATGTTAATAATGAAAAAGTAAAATAAAAATAAAATTTAACTGTATAATAATAATAATGACAGCACTGTTCATGGCAAGAGAGAGAGGCAGACTGAGGGAGAGAAAACTGTATGGCATCTCACGATTGACTCTCATAACCCACATGGTATGTAACTCATCTTGTGATTGGGCAGCTGATAAGTATGGCAGAAGGTACATGTAGCGCAGTCTAATACTAAGATCTCGATTCATTATCGATGTATGTCCATAAGTCCCATAGTTCAGGGTTACTTGATAGAAATTTCGACTATACTGCTAAAGGTATATTGGGCCCTGCTCCTGTCTCCAAATTTGCTACAGCCCACTATAAAGTAATCTCTCTACTATCCAACATAATAGAGCCAAATGCATGACCGGACAGTGGTCTTGTCTGGATAGTGGCCCCGAAGCTCCTGCACCAGTCATTTATGACCCAAACCTAACCAAAATCAGAAAACCATCTACCTACCTCCCTACCGGACATGCATAGCACTTATTTAAGTCCCCTTTCACATAAATAATGCACACAAAGCATGAATTAATTGAATTTTAACCCAAAAATGATGATTTTGAGGTGAGTCAGGCATAGGTGTTTAAAACTTGCCACCATAGTGTAAGTAAGTATCGGACATGGAAATCACCATGAAAATCACCCTTTCTCACTTCCTATGCACTAAAATCATGAAAACAAAGCATGAATTCATTTTATCTTAACCCCAAAATGATGAATCAGAGTTAAGTAAGGCATAGGTGTTCACTGAGTTGACAGCTTAGTGTAAGTAAGTATCGGACGTGGCAGCCACTATGAAAATCATCTTTTCTCACATCTTATGCACTAAAATACTGGATACAAAGCATCAAATACAGTAAATGATGTAAATTGTTACCAGAAAAATGGTCAATAAGAGTTAGGTATGGCAAAACTGTTCACCAGAACACAGCACGCTGAAAGTAAGTACCGGACATGAAATTCACTGGCATTCACCTTTTTCACAGCTTGTGCACTAAAATAATGAAAACAAAGCATGAATTCATTTAATTTTAACCCAAAAAGGATGAATCTGAGGTAAGTTAGGCACAGCTGTTCACTGAGTTAGCAGCTTAGTTTAGTTACCAGACATGAAAATCAATGGCATTCACCTTTTTCACAGCTGGTGCACTAAAATAATGAACACAAAGCATGAATTCATTTAACTTTAATCCCAAAAGGATGAATTTGAGGTAAGTTAGGCACAGCTGTTCACTGAGTTGGCAGCTTAGTTTAGGTACCAGACATGAAAATCAATGGCATTCACCTTTTTCACAGCTGGTGCACTTCAATACTAGTGGTAATTATGCATAAGAAAATAAATTGAAAGCAGGAAATTATGATTTACATTTATGGGAATTTTTTACCACTTTACAGCATGCTGAAAACAGGTTAGACATGAAAATCATTATGGAAATCATCTTTCACACAGTCTATGCATGAGATTAATGATATGGGAAGAACAAAACAAGGAATTTTGATGAAGTTAGGGTACATATGAGAATGATGCCGCCATCCTGATGTATAATCCTCTCCGTCCTCCCAGACTCTGACAGTATGAAGGTGCACCTGAGGCACCTGCAGGAATTCATAGAATCCTTGGCACTTCCGCTTCACTTTACACTCACCAGCACTTCCCACAATGTTTCCTTTCCCATAATAACAAAATCTAGCATCACATCACTTCATATAACTGTAAATTCCCATGTGGTCTAGTGACTAGTGATGAGTTCTGGAGAATTTAGTCGCTGTCAGAGTCCGAGATCAGCTGACGGAGACGGCCTAGGGGCTCCTTGGTGGGACGTGGTGATACGCTATCCACTGCAGAGGAGTCTGAAGACAGCCGCAAACTCACATCCAGTGGTGACTCCGCCGTGCCTGATGTGCTGGGCTGTGGCTCAGAGCTAGAAGGCCTGTCTTGGTGAGGCAATGGTGTGGAGCGAGGGTTGAGCACGGCGGGGTTGATGGGCCTGAAAAAACTGTCAATGGTTGATTAATGCAAGCAACGAAAGATTCTGACGATTAATGATGCGCTGCCTGAAAGCTCGCACTTCATCCACAAGTCCCAAGAGCCCTATCTCCCTGTCACAGTCCGGATGTTCTAGGTAGTCAAGAACGAACTCCACACGTTCCCGGAGTGCGCTCAGCTTGGGGATGGCTGAAGTAGTGACGAGCCGTGAGGAGTCCGCATCATCGTCGCTGTCCTCGTCAGAATCTTCCTGCTGGGTACTCATACCAGCAACATAAGATGCGATCTCGATATCAGACATAATCTGATACCCTGGATCGCCCTCGTCGTCATCCAACCACTCACGCACTTCGTCGACATCCACATTGTCTCCACTCGCACAAAGCCTTGCATGGAAGTCATCCACCTCAAAACCTAGGAAATCGTGCACCACATCACTTCCATGAAGCAGACGAGACCAATCATTTTCTAGAGTATTGACAGAGACTTCTTTCCATGCACTGGCCCAGTTGTAGATAGCAGATTTGAGGTTGTAACGGCGAAGGTTTTCGACAGTTTGATGTCCTCACATGTCTCGTCCTTCCCTGTGATTGTCCTCATACTCGTAGACAACCATCACCTCGTCCAAAAACCTCCATCGGTAGAGTCTCTTCGCTGCCACAATCACTCCTTGGTCCACTGGTTGGATGAGAGCAGTCGTATTAGGGGGGAAAAACAGACACCTAATGCGGCCAATTTCAGCCACCAACTCCTTCTCAGACGGATGCGCGGGTGCATTGTCTATAATCAGGAGGGCCTTTACCTGGTTGCGTGGGATTTTCAGTGTCTCCGTCTGATAATGAATGACAACCTTAACAAAGTGTTGGTGAAATCAATCTCTGAAGATCTTGGTTGTGAACCAAGCCTTCAGAGAATGATAGCACACGACAGGAAGGACATCCATTAACCCACGAAGGCACCGAGGCTGCTTTGCACGCCCAACAATAATGGGCTTGAGCCGGTGCATGCCGTTAGCATTGGCACAGCACAAAGCAGACACCCGTTGCTTGGAGAGCTTGCGGCCAGGTATATGCTTCTCCGTCTCCTCAGCGAGAGTGTTTGTGGGCACTGAATGACAGAATAAGCCAGTTTCGTCAGCATTGTAGACTTGATCGAGAGTGAGGCCCTCCCTGTCAATCAAGCCCTTCACCTTCTGCCGAAACTCTTCTATTCCCTTGTGTTGGCGTCCACAGCTTCACCATGGGCCTTATGATTGGTAAGTCCGTGCCTTAACTTGAACGCGAAGAGCCAACTTCAGATGCCTTGAAGTCTGGGGTGTCGTGAAGCCTTGCAAACTTCTCAGTAGCAGCTTTCAGCTCCGTTCCACATACCAACACACCAGCAGCACGTTGTTATCGATACCAGATGAGCATGGAACGGTCGATGTCTGCATACTTAGGAGTAAACATCATTTTCCTCTCCAAGTTTCGTCTGGTTTTCAAAGTGATATCAGCCGTGTACTGGTGTAGTTTGTCTTGGGACCTCTTGATATCAAACAAATAGAGCGTGGGAGGTTGAACTCACATAGGATCCATGATGTCGGCCACCCGGCGTCCACCTTCTCCAATATCTCCCGCTTCTTCTCCAGAGTCATCACCACTTTCTTCCTCTTCTCAAGAGGCAGGGCCATCATCACACACACGATGAAGAAGGTGCAGAGCAGCAGCAAGCCCTGCAGGAGGTAGGGAATCACCACAAAAACAAGCACTTCAGAAGCCATGGCGAGGGCGTCTTCTCGAACTGGCAGCTGAGCGGGAAATGAGACCAGAGAGAGGCGGGAGGCGTGAAAACACAGCTGGTTGGCGCGCGCGGGAAATTCACATTGACGCGGTAAAAAAAAAAAATTGGATTTTTTCCAGTTTTTTTTAAATTAAATTTTTGGGCATTTTGGGGTTCGGTCATCAGCCTACGATGGCCGGACAGTGAGGTAACCGGATAGTGGTCGTCCGGATAGTAGGGAGATTACTTTTATTACTAAATCTCAACTCTCAGTACCCTGTCTGTTTATACAGCCCATAGGTAAGAGTACTCAACAGGAAATTTGCCATAGTATACTATGTCATGCATGCGGTCTGGAATGTCACAGCTCCCACCACGCCTTCACCCTAGATGGGCGAAAGTTAGTGTTACTTCGCCGCACTTTTGACCATATTGCTGGCTGTATTTTGGAACCCTCTCACTTCCCCACTACAAAGAAATTTTGTGGGAGCTCAAATCTGGCCATGGAGGCGTATAGCCCAATCTATTACTAGGTGCCTCATATCATTTGCAAATTTAAAAAACAAATTTATTGAAAAGGCAACAATGACAGTGAAAACAATATCTACTGTAGCTACATCTTAGTTTTGCATTAAGTACTGTGTTAACACAGGAGATAGGAAAGCTAAACTATGAAGACACCATGCAGTCTGGAAGTCTAAGTGAGCCAGCTGGAGTAACAACCTTCTCATGTGGTCTGGGCCAACTTCCCATATAGTGAAAGGATTATTATTATTTCTTTTTTTAACAGCTGGATGGCAGAGATGGAAGAGCAAGTCAGCAGACAGCCATACTCAAAGCTGCACATTCCTGCCTACAAAAAATATAATTAAATATTACAATTTTCAAATTACAGTATTGTTTTGAAAATACTCTACATCCAACTAGCCTCTGTGGCCTAATATCCTCCCTACTTACTATAGTTTATGGAGGTCTAAGCACTTTCTCTACTTTAGGCATCTATCACATTTTTTCCCTAGTGTTTAGCATAGCAAAATAAAGAGTGAGATGGGCAAGGACCATCCAGCTTCCAGCTCCATCTGTTATCACACCTATTTTAAGATTAGGTTAGGTTATGTTTGATTACACTATCGGGTCTGATTCTGTCTTCATTCTTAGTTAGATGTCGTTGCTAAGTAACTCTGGTTTGTTTAGATAAGCAGATCCATCAACCGTAGGTAAACCCAGCGAGTAGACTGTAGCACCAGTCGAGTACTCCCAAGGTGGATGGAAAGTTGTTGACAGGGAGAGCTGGAGCTCCCATTTAATCAACCCTCGGGACTAGTTCCTGACCATCCCCCTTTTCTGTACTGTACTCTTTCAGTGTTTCAGTAACACAGAAAGTAGCCAGCATACTCTCCAATACAAGTTTCTCTAACTGTCAACATCAAATTACACGCACATTATACCCTGGGGGTAGAGGTTTTTTCAAGAATTCTCCCCCAGTATCCCTGCTTGTCGTAAGAGGCGACTAAAAGGGTTGGTGGCGGGTTAGTGCCCCACCCCGTAAAAACAACTAACTTGTAGGAGGAGGCTGTAGCACGGGCCGAACAGGGTAGTACTCCCGAGGGGAATGGAATGCTGGTGATAGGGAGAGCTGGAGCTCCTTTCACTAGCTACCTAATCATCCTCCTTTGCTGACCTTTTCAGTGTGACAGTAACATGGAGAGCAGACCAGCATACTCTCCCAATCATTTCCTCTAACTATCCTACGCACTACACCACATGCGCTTTACATATCACACAACGTACCCCACTACGTCACAGGGGTTGACGCCAGCAAGGGCATGCGGCCAGAA
>JAGKTI010009673.1:0-30369 GCA_018397915.1 Birgus latro
ATAAGGATTGGACTCCACACTACATTTGTGGTAGCTGTTGCACTGGGCTTGATGTTTGGCTACGAGAAGCAAGAACGAAGATGCCTTTCGCAGTTCCGAGAGTGTGGCAAGAGCCTTCGAATCACCACGACAATTGTTATTTCTGCATGGTTGATATAAGTGGTGCGAAGAGCATAAAGGGCAGAAAGAACATTGTATATCCAAATTTGCCTTGATCGATCTCTCCGGTGCCTCACAACGATGAGCTAGCGATTCCTGTCCCTCCTACGGACACGGAAGTTGTCTTTGACCACAAGGCCATCGTCAAGGACGGAGGGGAAAGTGATGATGAATCGTATGTTGGAGAATGTTCCAGAGACACTCCACACTTTCCCAATCAACAAGAAGTGGATGACTTGATCCGAGATTTAGGACTCACCAAGTCCAAATCTGAGCTGCTGGCATCACGTCTAAGTGAATGGAACTTGTTGGATCCCAGTTACAAGTTGAGTTATAGGAACTGCCACAGCAAGCTTGCATCCTTCTTCAAATTTTGTGAAGAAACCTCGTTGTGTTGTTGTTTTGATGTTTAGGGTTTGCACCAAGCCATGGGAGTGGATTACAAGGCCTCAGAATGGCGACTCTTCATAGACAGTTCCGTAAAGAGCCTAAAAGCTGTACTTTTCCATAATGGCAACAAACTCCCATCAATACCTGTTGCACATTCTGTGGAATTGAAAGAAGGCTATGAGAATGTGAAAATTTTTCTGGCAAAGATCAAGTACTCAGATCACATTGGGGAGGTTTGTGGGGATTTCAAAATGATTTCGTTCCTACTTGGAATGCAAGGTGGTTATACAAAGTGTCACACCGCTGCCTAGGTGTCGATATGGTATTTATCTCGGGAATATTATCCTCCCGTATTTAATACTGAGGGTAGCGTGGAATCGCCCCGACACCGGCAACGCGCGGCTGGTGGCTTCCCTACACGCCACTACACACATGTACTTAGAACTGGGAACTGGAAGAAATGAAAGAATGATATGGCTTTTTTAGGCTTTAATTACAAAATAGTATTTACAAAAACCTTCAAACAATTCTGAGGTATTTCCCACCTCATTTCACTTCATAAAAAGTTCCGTGCCAAGAAACTGCACATACACATCTACTCTCAATTCACTTTATTACTAACACTATATTAATAAATCAAAGCCCTTATAAAAGTTCTATGCTTAAAAGCATTTTATATATATAATCCCATAATAATTTCCAGTGCTGTCACAACAAAGCACTCTCTTTAATCACTCATATATATATAAAGTTACACTATTACCTTAATAAAAGAAAAACATTTAAACATTTAAAACTTTGCTCCTTCCGTTTCTAACTAGGAGTCCTTGTTACTAGTCCCGGACGACAGACAAATATAATAGCACTGTTAGCCAGTTTGTACCCGCAATTACCACAAGCATGTACTTTTACTCACTACTAAAAGAAGTGCTCTCATGTCATCTCTGGAACTCTCACTCTCGGCTACACAGCGACATCTCTCCGCGCCAGGCTACGTCAGGCTGCGTCCTCCCGCCACGATGTCACACACGGCTCTGCTCTATCCTCTAGTCTCAACTGAGGACTGTACCCCTGTCTGACCTCAAGGGTTGCCGATGTTCACCAGCAGGTCACATGGTTGCGAGGTGGGTGATGGTTTCACCCACTCATCCACCGCCCTCATCCACATATCACCCACTTCATCCACCGCAGAGGCCCTATCAGACTCGCTGCGTCAGCTCGGTTCCCACACCGCAAAATCCCTTAGTCAGCTCACGCTCTCACGGTCTGAACTGCCTAGCCAACACTTTTGCTGTATAAACAACTTGACCAACACCATCATTACTCCTTCTCTCTATCTCTCCCTCCTCCTTCCTCCATTTATTTCTTCCTCTCAACCTCCCTTCCTTATTCCACCTCCCTACATTGCCCACAGCTGTACACAGAATCCATCGAACCTCTGTTCTTTCTCCCCTGTCTGTGTTTCACTCTAAACTCATGCCCAGCAGGTATAGTTGCTTCCACACCTGCAACAGCTGCGTGTCTGCTTACACCTGGCTGAGGGGATGTTTGTCAGCTTCCCGACAAAAGTACTCATGATTTTTATGCTTGTGGGACAGCCGGAGCGACACAGAACATTTCGTGAGGAAAGACTGGCCTCTCAGACGGTCTCACACCAGGCTCGTGCAACGTTCTGAGAGATGATCTCCAGAGAGAAGGTATTGCTACTGCTGCTTTGCATAAAACTTGGTCTTGTGAAACAATTTATGAAAGCCATCGACAAGGATGGCGATGCGTCTCAGCATATCCGATGAATGTTTCCCAAGTTGAGCGTGGCAAAGGTGACAGCTGGCATATTCACCAGGCCGCAAATTCGAAGAATGCTTGCAAGTCATGAACTCCATGGTAAAATGACCGATGATGAGAAGCATGCTTCAAATGCTTTCAGAGGGGTAGTGGAAGGTTTTCTTGGCAACCAGAGGAGATCAGATTCCGAGCAGCTTGTCGATTACCTAATTGGCGCATTCCACAGGCTTGGAAGCTGAATGTCAATCAAATTGCACTGGGCTCAAGTTCGAAGAATGCTTGCATGTCGTGAACTCCACGGTAAAATGACTCCTGATGGAGTGTGCACTTCGAATGCTTTCAGAGGGGTTGTGGAAGGTTTTCTTGGCAACCAGAGGAGACCACATTCCGCACAGCTCGTCGATGACCTGATCGGCGCATTCCACCAGCTTGGATGCAGAGTGTCAGTCAAATTGCACTACCTGCATTTCCACACTGATTTCTTCAAAAGCAACTTTCATCAAAAGCAACTTGGGTGCAGTCAGCAGGAAGCATTGCAAACGGTTCCATCACGACATTCTGCTGTTGGAAATCAGATATCAGGGCAGGCGGAAAGAGGTGATGATTGGTAATTTCATTTGGTGGTTGTTGTGCGATTGTCATCACAGCAACAGAAGAAACTCAAGATCAAAAATGCATTTCTAGATACTGTGTGCCCTGCATTCCTTGTGATAATACGGTTTGCTCATTTTCTAGTTATGTTCATAATAAACACCCAGAAATATATAAATTCTTTAACATTCTCAGCATTCTTGGAATGGTTACAAGTTGCAGTTCCTGTCATTGTATGATACATATGTTGTTGCACAATTCCAGTAACTCTAGATTTACACAAAAACAAATAGCACATTCGGAATCTACGCATTAACATTGATCAGAAATGGCGTAAAAATTAACATAAACAAAAAACTGGTTTAGGTTTGTTACAGTGTTATTTTTTAAGAACTACTAGAATGTTCGTTTGGATTCTGAAGTTTTATTTTCTAGTTTAGGAAATTAAATTGTCTTGGAATTGATTAATTTTTGTTTTTAACCAATCCAACTCGAATAATTTTGAGGATGTGCCAAGTAATACATATAGCTGAACCATCCCACCTTTCTGTCCGAACCATCACCACTGGTAGGGATGGTTCAAATGATTTAGAAAATTGTGTTTTTTTTTTTTACTGTAGCTTAAAACTGAAGAGAGCTAAAAGTTTGATTTATCAGGCTGAAGAACCAAATGATGAGGCAACATTTTAACATGAACACGATCTCACCACTGCTTAAACTTGAACTTCTAGAAATTAAAAAAAAAAAAAAAAGGTGCCCGAACCATCACCACCTTCCTGTAAGTATGCATAGTTTAAATAATTTGGCTAGAACAGAAGCAAGTTCTGGGGAGTGCTTTTTCAAAACAATTGGATCAATTCCATCTGGGCCTGGATCTTTGTTGGTTGATACATTGTTTGGGATGGATTTTACATATCTAGTCTGTATATTAGGTGGGGCAATTTTGGGAGTCAAGTTCTAGTACTGGGACATTCTGTCTGACTTCCTCTTAACATAGAATTTTTGGCAAGTATATTGGCAAGGATATTTACTTTATCACTCAGGTCATTTGCAATGTTACCATTTGAAGATTTTAGTGGGGGAATGGGTGATGACTTGTTAAATTTATTATTAAGAGAATTGAGAACTAACCAGAATATTCTATTGTCATTAGGATTGTTTAGTAGTTTGGATGCTTGGTTGTGCAGAAAGTTTGACTTAGCGAGATTTATTACTGCTTTAGCATGGTTTCTAGCAATTTTAATTGAGTGAGTGATTCAGATGTTTTTTTTTACTTTATCTAAGAGTTATATGCTAATGACTTCTATGCCGATGCTCTGGCACAACTGCTATCAAACCATTTTGAGGAGTCTGATCTTTTACCGAACTGTTGACTTGGTATGAACAATTCCACACAAGCTTGTATTAAGTAATTAATGTGGGACTTGGTAGAACTGATGTCACTGTAGGAGAAATACTGTCATGGAATGTCAGCAAGATAATTTCTGAATCCATCGCAGTCTGCCCTATCAAAGTGCCATTAGGTTCAGAACAGGGAGGTTTGAGGGAATTGACTAATGAAGCTTTGATGAGATTGTGGTCGGAGGGTCCAAGTGGTGACAGTACTTCTATCTAGTACTGATCTGGATTATTTGTCAGGAATAGGTCAAAGAGATTGGCATTTTGGTCAGGATTATCTGGTACTCTGGTTGGTTGCTTTACCAACTGTGTGAGATTAAACAATTCTGGAAACAGCTCACATTTTAGACTGGTATCGTCAGCCCTGGCAGAATGCGATACCTTTTCTACATTATGTACGTTAAAATCAACCAGAAAGGTATTTTCAGTGCTAAGGGTGAGGTTTAGGTTAGTCAAATGTGTGGATATGGAGTCAAATACACTGGGTTCTTGAAAAGCATTGGGGGAGTGGTAAACTAAAGAAATATTTGGTAATATTTAGATAGTTTATACAGTGAATATTCAAAATTTGTTGAAGTGATGTTCAAAACAGTCTCAACTGCTAAATCAGATTTGATATAACAACAAGTGCCACTCTTTTAAAGGACGTTTGTGAGGAGTTTGTAACCAGGAAAGAAAATGGAGATATTTCAGTCGAAGGTGAGGTTTGGGATTCTGTGAGGAACAGGGTAAGAAGGGATACTGACTGAAGAAAAAAGTGAACTGAATTCAAATGGGTACTAAGACCATGGATTTTGGTGAAGTATAGGGCCGAATCGGCGCGTCTTTACTGATGAGCACGAACTGTGTTTGCAATAGTTGCTGTTGGCACAGTCGCTTGATAATGACCGGGAGGACCCTGTGCCTTCAGCCCTACCCTGCCAGTGGTGGCAATCCGAGAACACCGGATCTGAAGATATTAACCCGCCTAGTCCCACTGACGTACGATGCACGTCGCTACTTTTTTCCGCAGACAGACCCAACGATGTGCATCGTACATCACGCAGTTGCAAGACCCATTGTGTGCACATTTTTCAACATTCGCGGGTGATTTTTGGTAGGCATATGTGGGAGACCTTCCTCTACCTTCTGTCAAGCAGAGATACTGCCTGGACCCACCTAACCCCCCGTCCCCGCTCCCCCCTCCCCCCCACACTGGGCAATTCACCTGTTAGCAGTAACCTAGCCAGTAAAGGTATGTTGCCCCGCAGTCTCTCCAATGACGAAATTCACGGTGAAAGTGATTCCTGAGGTGGAGGACAAAGAAACAAAGAAGCTAGAGGTAGAAACAAACAGAAGTGATGGGGTGGTAATGTCGTAAAGGAAGGTGCCATATACTGGGGTTTTAGGTGAATGAACATAGCTTATAAACACATATATTATTGCAGGAAAACCAATGTAGACTTGTACTACACATAAATTCGTACCAAATAAATGAAATAAATAAATAATTTAAAGTGGTTTGAATTAGTTAACCCTTCCATCGTTCGTTTTCTTTAGCTAGGTACCCTGAAAAAGAAGGAAAACGTAATGTTGAGTGACACTTGTATGAACATTTTTTTACCTCAGGATCGCGATTTCTCTATGAATTTTTGATGTTTCTCACCAAAAGCGAAGGTTTCAGCCAAAAAACAAACGGCGAAAATTGGTCGGGATCTGGGGGTAGGCTGGGTAAACAACCGGTCGGGACTGGACGGGTTAATGCAGCGGCCGTTGCTAAAAGGGAATGGAAAGAGAAGGTGTGGTATCTAGTGTGCATGTAGTGTGGTGCAGACAATTGAAGGTAGAGGTATTATGAGAGTATGCTGACATATTCTCTGTGTAAGTAAAAACACCGAAAATGTTCAGCAAAGGGAGATGGTCAGGGCCAGGTCCTGATGACTGGTGAAATGAGAGCTCCAGCTCTCCCTGTCACCAGCTTCCCATCCAACTCAGGAGTACCGCCCTGTTCGACTGGTGCTGACTGGTGCTACAGTCTAGTCCCTCCAAAATTTTACATAAATTATGTGCCACCATACTAAAAATATTGGTTATACCTTTTATTTATGTATAATAGCAAATGTTTATGTATATCCATAATGGAATGCATGCAGTGTTACCGTTTCCAACTTACTAGGACATGAAGCAGGGAAACACCCAGTGACAATTGTTAAAATCAGGAAAGCTCTCGCCACTCACTAGTGTGGCAATATTAAACCGAGGCATCCCGACGACGTACGGGTACGTCACAACGTTTTGTCACGGTGACACCCGACGATGTACCCATACTTTACACAATTGGAAGGTTCGTCATTTGCACAATTTTCAAATCTTGTGCTTGATTTTTGGTACGTAGGCGAGGGAGACCTTCCCCTACCTACCACACAGTGACCCCAGTCACTCACCTGTTATCAGTGACCCAGGTCAGACATGGCATACCGAGGTCTCTCTGATGCTGAAATCCAAGCCGCCCTGGACGCCTTCACAGGCGACAGCGATTCGCCTGTCGATGATGATGTTGCTGACAAGGAATATGTGCAGCCTGAGGAGGAGAGCAGCAGCAGTGATGAGTTCCCGTCCGTGAGGAAGCAGCGCTACGTTACGTATCTTACTGCTAGAGAAGGCCAGCCTGCACCCCAACCACGTGCACACACACCTCTCTCCATCCCCTAGAGGAAAGGGAGGGAGAGGGCAAGGACGAGGATGGAGTCTAGGGATATGCTGCCATGTGATATGGCCATGAGCATGTCTCGCATCAGGGACCTAAGGGCCAGCACGGCGAAAACTAAGGTATGGGCCTAGTGTTTTGTATGGGGAGGGTGGAAGTGGAGTGGCGTGAGTGCATAGTGAAGGGAAAAATGGTGTTGTGGGAGTGTTAGATGAAAGGGAAAGTGGCGGGAGTGAGGCATCGCACTCACGTGGTGCAGCGAGGGAGCGGGGAGGTTCACATGGTGCAGTGAGGGAGCGGATGCTCAAGTGTGGCAGCGAAGGAGCGGGGAGGCGAGAAGGAGCCGCTCCCAAGTATGTCATACGCCCCTCAATATTCACGCACTTTCTCCCCACAGCCCCCTCATGTTTCACAAGGCCGAAAAGGGAAGGGAAATGGGAAGGGAGAAGGCCGAGGGAAGTGGAGCGCGAGTGGGGAAGCCTGCCACTCTCCACCTTCCCAACCTCCATCACCACCATCTCCTCCCCACTCCGATGATGGGGATGATGGGGGCGACGCCAGTGTGAGGCGGAACTGGGAAGATGGGAGTGATTTTATTCCCATCAATCACCCCTTCACTGAGGAGTGGCGGTCTGGCTGCACGGCTCCTGGAATCCACCCAGCTCCACCAGAGTGGATTTCTTCCACCTGATCTTTGGGGAGGAATTTTTGGGCCGCATTTTGTAGCAGACAAATTTATTTGCAAGCAGGCACCGTCATGAAAGTGAACGCCGGGGCACGAGAAGCTGGCACTCCCTCCTCTATGATTACCCTGTCTCCCTAGCAGGGTATGTTCATATTTTTAGCATTAGTTCTTTGGATGGATATTGTTTGGAAAGCCAAATTCCGGCCTACTGAACTACGGACCCTATCATCAACACACCTTTCTTTGGGAAGGTAATGAGATGTAATAGATTCCAGCAAATTCTCAGCCAACTCCACTTTTACGATGCCGACGATCCTGCAAATGAAAATAACACGGATAGAATTAGGAGAATTAGGCAGGTATTTTATCACCTACGGGAAACGTTTCACTCATCCTTCTATCCTTATAGAGACCTTGTCATAAACGAGAGTCTCATGTTGTGGAGAGCCAGTATTTCTTTTTCGACAGTCCATAATCAGCTAAAGACACCGTTTTGGGTTCAAGATCTTGTTATGTGTGACTTTAGGACTGGTTATGTGCAAGACATAGTCTTGTACACCGGTGCATGGACAGACATAATAGAAGATCGGATTATTGAGATCATTTAGAATGGATGAAAATATTTTTAGCAGAGCGACGAACAGACTTAGCACGATTCCGGGCAGAAATATAAAAAAGATGTGATTCAGGGGTGGGGTGGCTCCGGTATCTTTTATAGGCCGTCTCCTTGTTGCGGACAGCATTAGAACAAGTGTGATTAAACCAAGGCTTTCTTGCATTAGTCAGAGGATATGAGAAGGGAATGTATGCTTCCATGCCCAAGAGAATAACCTCCATAATGCGCAAGGCACACTCAGAAGGCTCCCGCCCATGAAAGCAATAATCATTACAAGGAAAATCAAAGAAATACTGCCTGAGGGCCTCCCTATCTGCAGCTCCAAATTGCCACAGACAGCATTTCTTTGGAGGGTCCACAGGCCGTACCGGAGCGATAGAAGAGGTTAAGGTAATAAGGTTATGATTGGAGGAGCCCAACGGAGAGAAAAGATTAGCAGTGTAAGCAGAAGGATTAGTTGTTAGGAAGACGTCAAGTATGTTGGAACTCTGTACCTGGATAACTGGTACACTAGCCCCCTTCTCGCTCACTACCTACACCTGCACGACACGTGAGTCTGTCGTACCGTCAAGGTGAACCGTCGGCACATGATGAAGGTTGGGCGGAAACTGGACAAGAATGAGGAGGTCTTCTTCAAGGCAAACAACATCCTTGCAACAGTATGGAACCATAACAGAGAAGTTTACCTCTTGTCCATGGTTCACCGGCCCCTGATGCACTGCAGACACATCTTTGAGAGGAGGCACCACATCTGGAAACCGGATTGATTGATTGATTGTATTAAACGATCTGGCGGCGCAACTGCCAGGGTCATATGCCACCTTACAACTAGCTTAAAGACGCAGCAAATAAAAAGTGAACACTCAAAACAAAGTTAACAACTGTTACATGAAATAAACTAAAAAAAAAAAAAGTAAAAGAATGGACAACAAAATAGCAATCACTTATAAAAGTGGAAGGAGGCCAGCCTCCTAAACAAAACTAAAACCATCAGTAAATTTGCTAGAGGCTCCACCAGGCATCGAAGAGAGACAGTAGGCACCATCTGTCCCTCTATGACTATGGATGAATCTGTGACGCATATCTGCCAAACTTGGACACTCGACCAGCAAGTGTCTGACAATAAGTGGAACAAGTCAATCATCACAGTACGGCTGAGTCTCACCAGTCATCAGGAACCCATGTATAAGCCAAGAGTGACCGATATGAAGCCTAGCACGAACCACCTCCAAACGCCGTGACATGGAGGGGAGAAACCGTGGCACAACCACTCTCTGAAAGATTTTTAGTTTATTATGAGCAACACCATCCAGTGTCTCTGCCAGCACATATAAATTCTGGACCTCAAGTATGATGTTACATCAGAAGCAGGAAGCTGATAGTTGGTTGGGGGCTTTTGAGAAGCTGCAGCTTTAGCTAATATATCTGCCCTCTCATTTCCCATCACACCAACATGTGCGGGAACCCAGCAAAAATCCACTCTTCCTCTGACGAAGAATGAGGAATAGCCACTCCAAAATAGCTAAGACTATATTATGGGAAGAGTTAAAAGAGTCCAGGGACAAAGGAGCCCCTTGAGAGTCGCTAAAAATAGTTAAATAAGTGTCATGGTGGACAAACACCAACTTCAGGGCTAAAACGACAGCTGACAACTCTGCAGTAAAAACTGAGGCCTCCACGGCTAAAATTGGGAAATAGCACTCCAAAACCAACACCAGAGGTGGATTTAGAGCCATCAGTATACACAGGCACAGAACCATCATGACTACAAGAATGTTCTAAAAATAATTGTAAAAGACACTGAGAAGCGACAGAATCTTTTGGGCCTGCCAAAGACCTGCAGAAAGTTACCTTGGGCTAGATCCATGGCGCAACCCTCGGGATCCGAACTGGATTAACAGGTACCGGTACTGCAGACAAACCAAACTCCTCCATGATGTCCTGAACCCTACAGCCAAACGGACGAGGCATACGAGGGTGCCTACGATAATACAAAAAATAAGGCTGTTTCATCACACACCCACAGACAAGTGAGTCTGGAAGGCGACGAATCCGGAGCCAGCACCGTGCTGCAACACTGACGTAGCAGACCTAAGGGAGGCACACCAGCCTCCACCAACAGGCTGGGAATCGGAGATGACAGAAAAGCCCCAGTTGCAAGGCGAAGACCAGCATGATACACAACATCTAAAGTTTTTAGTTTGGACTCTGTCGCAGAGGAGTTGACCTCACAGCCATACGACAGCTTGGATGTTACAAAAGCCTGAAACAGATGCAAGAGTGTTCTCTGATCAGCACCCCAAGAGGTATGGGACAGAACCCAGGATTTTGTTTCAATCACCAAAGGAAAGTGGTTTACATCAGTACTGGGCTACAATATCAACGTGAGGCAGGTGGACCAGTCTGACTCCATGATTTCCAGCGTGAAGTGTGCCAGGACCACGAAGAAGTCGTACAAAAAGCTTTTCTTCCACCTGCTCGATATCACGGTCCTGAACTGCCACCACCTCCACGCCATGACAACAGGAGTTCACGAGACCTTTGAAGGGTTTGTGAGGGAGCTGTCTCGGGGGATATTTGCTAAATATGTAGTCGAAAGGCCCCAACAACGCCCCCGCCCCGTAACTGCCGCCGAAACTCCTTTAAGGATTACTGCACGCCACTTCCCAACCCCTATCCCTCCCCAGCCCAACAGACCTAGGCCCCAATGCAGGTGTCATGTGTGCGGAAACTCTAAAGTGAGACCAAGCACTCAGTGAGAAGACACGAGGTATGAGTGTGTAGAGTGCGACGTCGGGTTGTGCATTCACTCATGCTTTAGAAAGTATCACATCTTGCTGCATTTTTTATAGTGTGTGATTGCGATATGACGATCTATCTCCTGTAAATATGCGATAATCTGAAGCTCAGTGTAATAATACGTTCTGTAAATATGTGATAAGAGTTGTATAAAGTGAAAACGGGTGTAATGTTAGCTGAAAAGTATTATGTAAGTGGAAAAATGGAATCTAAGTCGAAACACTGCTAGTGAGTTTGTTCAGTATGTAAAGATGCGATAGTCAGACGCTCAGTGTAATAATAAGGCCTGTAAATATGTGATAAGAGTTGTAAAGTGGAAACGGGTGTAATGTTAGTGGAAAAGTATAATGTAAGTGGAAAAATAGAATCTAAGTCGAGACATTGCTAGTGAGTTTGCTCAGTATGTAAAGATGTGATACTCAGATGCTCAGTGTAATAATAAGGCCTGTAAATATGTGATACGAGTTGTATAAAGTGGAAACGGGTGTAATGTTAGTGGAAACGTATAATGTAAGTGGAAAAATACGATCTAAGTTGAAGCAGCAGTCGTAGCGAGTGCGCTCGCTACGTAAATATGCCCTAATATTATGCTAAGTATAATCGTAAGGCATGTAAATAGGTGATAACTGTTATATAAAGTGAAAAAGGGTATAATGTTATTGGAAAATTATTATGTCTGTTGAAAAATGAAATGTATGTTGAAACAACAGTCATAGCGAGTGCGCTGAGTATGTAAATATGCGCTATCATTTCGCTAAATATCACTGAAAGGCATGTAAATAGGTGAAAACATTTACATACAGTGAAAAATGGTCTAATGTCATTGAAACATTGTTATCCAAGTAGAAAAAATTATAAGTTTGCTGAAACAAGAACCTCAGTGAATCATGTGTGACAAGTTTGGCCGAACTCGCTATGCTCATGCAATGGAACAATGCTTATTTTTCCTATATTTCTGTATGAAAACCATTACGTTGTTATAGTAAATGTTTATTAGTTCGAGATCAGTAAATGTAAACCTGTTGTGAATTGTTTCCCAAAATAATACCTACCATAGAAAACGTGACAGCCTTACACGACACTCACAGAACATGGTACCTGGCGCAAGAAAGCTTACCTGTTTGGAGCACTTATGGACCCAGGTGACCACTTGCTTTGTGATTTTCCATTGTTTCTCACCAAAAGCGGATGTTTCAGCCCCCCCAAAAAAATCCAAATTTGGTTGAGATTGGGGTGGGGGGGGGCAGAGGTTGGAAATCGGACGGGACGGGACGGGTAAATGAATAATATATCAGATTTTATGGGAAACCAGATCTGGAAAAAGTATCAGAACTTGGGAACATAAGTCCCAGATTTTTTTTTTTTTTTTGGTTGGGGTGGAAGGGGGGGAAAATACTTGCTGAAAGTTTCACAGAATTATTAAAGGCTTGATAGTTAATGGGTAGAATCTTGTTAATTGAAATATCGTGGAACTACAAGTCCCCAAATGACCTAGGAAATGCTGAACCTCTGAGATGGTTAGGCTGTTAGGGTAGTCATTTCACTAGAAAATACACTTCTGTGATGCACTTCTGGAGGATATACATTTCTAACATATTCACCATACTCTAAGTGAGGAGGCAAGGGTTTTCTTGACCTTTACCTTACGTGGCTCAGTACATGAGAATCTGAGTACTGTATGCTAATTACCATAGTGAAATAGAATTTAATGCACTATGATACTGTCAAATTTTATATTATAAACTTGGCTACTTTGTTTATATTAAATCTAAACTCAGTGTGCTAGTACTGCACTTTTTTTTTTATGAGACACTCCGGGCATAGGCGTCACAGCCCGTTATCAAGGCCCTGTAGTCCTACTACATCCATACACCTCCACATGACACCACTTCAGCACCAACACCCACCGTCCGTACTGAATACATGCTAGGACTGTCTCGTACATGATTGGTGTATTGGTATTAGCGGGGGTATTTTTACATGTCGGCAGGGAGTCTGATAGATCAGTAAAGTCTGCTTTAACCCACCCAGAACTCCCGACGTACGATGCACGCCACAACTTTTTTTTTATACTGAGGCCCACCGACGTGCATCGTACATCAGTCAATTGCAAGGTGCGTCGTTTGCACATTTTTCAAGATTTGCGGGTGATTTTTGGCAAGCATATGTGGGAGACCTTCTTCTACCCCCAGCCAGGAAGCAACACTGCCTGACCCTGTTCAACCCTCCCCCCCCCTCGGGAATTGCACGATTATCTCGCACCTCACCTGTTAGCGGTGACCTAATCAGTAAAGACACGTAGCACCACAGTCTCTCTGACTACGAAATTCAAGGCAAAAGTGATTCCTAATGTGGAGGACATAGAATATGTGGCACCAGAGTTAGTAATGAACAGAAGTAATGAGGAGGAAACATCACCAAGTTAGGTGCAATATGTTGATGCATTTGTGTAATGCCATATTTCTTCCATATGATATAAATAGTATAAGAGTAATATAAGTTAGTATAAGTAGTGTAAGTATATAATGTATGTAATTTACGTTAGGTTATGTATGTTATAAGAGTAATTCTGGACCCTGTTGGGATGATNTTTGTTTATATTAAATCTAAACTCAGTGTGCTAGTACTGCACTTTTTTTTTTATGAGACACTCCGGGCATAGGCGTCACAGCCCGTTATCAAGGCCCTGTAGTCCTACTACATCCATACACCTCCACATGACACCACTTCAGCACCAACACCCACCGTCCGTACTGAATACATGCTAGGACTGTCTCGTACATGATTGGTGTATTGGTATTAGCGGGGGTATTTTTACATGTCGGCAGGGAGTCTGATAGATCAGTAAAGTCTGCTTTAACCCACCCAGAACTCCCGACGTACGATGCACGCCACAACTTTTTTTTTATACTGAGGCCCACCGACGTGCATCGTACATCAGTCAATTGCAAGGTGCGTCGTTTGCACATTTTTCAAGATTTGCGGGTGATTTTTGGCAAGCATATGTGGGAGACCTTCTTCTACCCCCAGCCAGGAAGCAACACTGCCTGACCCTGTTCAACCCCCCCCCCCTCGGGAATTGCACGATTATCTCGCACCTCACCTGTTAACGGTGACCTAATCAGTAAAGACACGTAGCACCACAGTCTCTCTGACGACGAAATTCAAGGCAAAAGTGATTCCTAATGTGGAGGACATAGAATATGTGGCACCAGAGTTAGTAATGAACAGAAGTAATGACGAGGAAACATCACCAAGTTAGGTGCAATATGTTGATGTATTTGTGTAATGCCATATTTCTTCCATATGATATAAATAGTATAAGAGTAATATAAGTTAGTATAAGTAGTGTAAGTATATAATGTATGTAATTTACGTTAGGTTATGTATGTTATAAGAGTAATTCTGGACCCTGTTGGGATGATGCAATGTATGTGGAGTGGACTTTGTAATTCATTTTTTGGGCTTGATTTTAGTTAAAGGGAAGTAGGGAAGTAAGTGGACGTGTGGAGCGAGTGGACGTGCAAATTCATGTCTGGTTTCGATAAAGAGGTGTAGAAAGTTAATTTGAGACTTAAATTAGCGATGAGTCATATTTACACCTAGAATTCAGAATTTTGTAGTTGAGATTGTGTTTGTCGTCTTGTTGTACTAAATAATGATGTCTAAGAACTTAGGTAAAGTCTGATTATTGATTATTGTCATAGTTAACAGCAAAATTAATTTATTTGGCACAGACATCAGTTGTAGGCTAGTGCCGGGGTGAAACAAAGAGAAATTGTGTCAATGCGTGATTTTAGCCATCGTTTTAAAATTTGTTAAATCTATGTTATTGCCACAAAATTTAAATCATCATAAGTCATTTTTTATAAGTGGAGTACTGCGTAAACTCCTTGTTGCAAAATTCCTGGACGATGATATAACAAGTAGACTGTAGAGTAATTGTTCGAAGTCAGAACCGGGTAGTAAAAACGTAGCGGGTGTTAGCGGGAGCGGCCTGCCTCCTGCCCACTAAGCATCACTCCTGAGTTGAACTTCATTGTGAGCGGAACTCCGCAGGTAATGTTCCCGAGTCATTCACGGTATTTCTCCCTTATACGTCATCATAATTAGTTGTCATTCTAACTATATTTAAAGTAAGTTGTTTGATAATATTGTCAATGCCATTATGACTCCTGAGTTGAACTTCAATGTGGGCGGAACTCTTCAGATAAGTTGTGTCATCATGCGGAGCGCTTTGTGTCAAGGAGTCCAGTGCCCGTCAAGTGTGTCTGCGTAGTCTCGCAGCCTCTAGTGCCAAAAGCCCTTACACGTTTTCTGCTTAGTCCCTTTCAATTCACAGTATCGTCAAAGTCGATTGGTCCACTTATTAAGCTTTTTATTCATGTAGTGTAATATTTTGGTTATAAGTGAGTGAGAAGCGGAGTGTTGTAATACTTCGTCATGCAGAGCGCTGTACACTGAGATTGCATTCTGTATTATTCTTGGCTTATGATTATTTACTCATCCTCTCAAATATTCTGGTGTATCGGAGACTGTTGCTTACTATGCTCCAGTAATTAATTCTTGAACGTAGTTCTATTCATTCCGTGTAATTTAAGGTTAGCAATATAGATAAGTATACTTTTTGTATGTGTTTGGAATAAATCCTCTGGGGAGTATTACATAAGACCGAGTGGCCCGCATGGCATGTTTCATCTATAAAATCCACGCTCTCATATATTATACTCACGCTACCCTGTTACTGCCATAGGCCTTTTGTCCCCTTTTTCCATCGTACGGGACTAATATCATTAATACTTTTTTTTCCCCGGCAACTGCTGGGTGGTGGCAGCATACCAAATTACTTCAATTATTTAACGAGGCCTTCTTAATATTCTGGCAGTAACAGAAAACACTGAATTATTAATTTATCTTCATTTTGAAGGGAACTCAAAATCTTCCTCATTACACTGGTTGCTACAGTGGTGTGATAATTAAAATTCTTAAGGGTGTGCTAAATTTCGCGCCCATACACTGGTGGCAGCGGTGGGATTAGATGAATATAGGTGGGATATTAGATGTAAATAGTTCATTTGTTATAACATGCTAGAGGCCCACTTGGTCTTATTGAGATCCCCTGGGAGGTAAAATTTTCAAGTATCAATCGGAAATTGATCGGTAAATTCCCACAGTTAAAGTGTTAGTATTTTGCAGAATGTTCAGAGTATCTTTAGTTGGTCATAGCCAGATACCTCAGTCATTGGATATTGATTTGGACGTGGAATTGAGAGTGTATCGGGCCCTGGGAGCCAAAGCCAGTTCTTTTTTCTTTGATGAACGAGTCAGTGGAGTACTCGAGTGGCAACATGATCTGTGTATTCTCTGGATAGGAAGTAATGATAAAACCTGGCATACGACTCCTAGTCAAGTAGCACATGATATTGGTCAAATTGTAGAAGTCATAGAGAGTAATTGTGGAGCAGAGGTTTGTATGTGTTTGGTGGAACCCCGTATTTACCAGGGAGACACCCCAATCTCCACTGAGGGTTACAGAACCTTTCAAAATGCGATCAATCAGAAACTGAAGCGTAGGGCAAAGCAAAGAGTAATTCAGTTTAATACTGCCTTTTATGCAGGTTCGCTATCAGATGGAGTGCACTGGTCAGGAGAGGCCAGGAGCAAGGTGAAGAATAAGCTGGTGTCAGTGATAAGAGGATATTTGGCCTAATAAATTAGGTAGCTAATAGTAGCATTCCTTCTGTTTCACCATGAGTTGGCAGGGTGTAGAAATTAAGATTGAGGACGAGGAGTATGGTCAGTCAGAGGCGCAGCAGTCTTTCCCGAAATTAGCCTGTCCTCAGACTTCAGATTGTATACAAACAATGATGTGTAACGTAAATCCCCTAAAGCCACGTGATGTTCCAGTACTAGAACTGAGTCAATTACAGAGTATTGATGCGGCAGCTCTCCTGGAAATGTTCTTTGAAGCAGTAGAGCAGTGTAGCCAAGATAATGCAAAGCGTTTACAAATTGCGAAGAGTCGAGTGAGCACGGAGTTAGCAGTGTTCATACACAACGTCCAGATTAAGAGACGAGTAACTATGTGGTTGACATTCAAGGCGATCCTTAGGTCGGAATTTGCTATTGAAGTAACTATCGATCGGGCATGGCAGGAACTGGATTCAGCTAGCTACGATTGGGTAGAATCACCACATTCTTTTACGCATCGCTATATATGTAAACATGCGGCAGTTGAACACAAATTTCCTGGTGAAAGATTCCCTAACCGAGATAAAACAATCAAGCGTAAGTTGTGGTATGGATTGCCTCTTCCATCAAGGAGTAAGTTAGAAGCTTTTCTGGATGATGAATACCCACCAAAGAAGTTCACTGATAGAATCGAGAATGAACGCCAACCGCTAGAAGCGAGTCAGGCCTCTCAAGCAAATATGTTACCTCCTGAAAGAAGCATGAAAGATAGAGTGTCGGACCACCAGCTATCATCGTCTACATACTGAAACAGAGTAAATTTTCGAATCCAGACGGACCGAAAGAAATGGTAAAAGATCTAAAGCATCAGATCCGTGAACTTAAGTCTAGCCTGGCACAAGCAGTCAAGGGTCGGCCTAATAACCCTAAAGTATAGAGTGATAAATACTGTGCTCATTGTCGAGCTCCTTCTCACAATCTCAGAGATTGTTGGCATAAACCCCCTCCTGGACACTGTTTTGATTGTCGCAGACCTGGATGTCGGCGAGGTGAGCGCGGGTGTCCTGGGCGTGGTCCCAACACCACGGCTCAAGGCATCTCTCCGGTAGGAACTCGGGAACCGGCACAGCAGATATGACTAACCGGCGATCAAACATCTCCCACTATCAATATCATAACAAATGGGAAGATGTTGGAAGCTGTCGTGGACACCGGCAGTACTTGTACTTTGATCAATGAGTCTGCATTTAAACGAATCGGGGGAGAACTGAACACAAGACGTAATCTGCTGTGCTTACAAGGTATCACAGGCGTACCCCTGAGAATACTAGGAATGTTGCGAGCTGAAATAGCGGTCGGTGATGAGAAAGTACACAAGCAATGGATCCCGGTAGTACCAAACTCTTATCTTAGTACAGATATTCTCCTGGGATGTGATGTGTTGAGCCAAGCTACACTCATGTGGGATGGAGTGAAGAGAGTTATGATGTGGGGTGGTGCACCTTATGTAGTAAATCATATCCGTCGACAGAAGAACAAGGTAAGGAGAGTCAAAGTTGAGCCTGTTGAAATGTCTAAGCCAAAACAAACCTTCTCACAGATTAATCTCCTTTCGTCTTTGCAGTTGAACCCTTACCAATCTAAATTTGTGTCTGTATCTGTGAAAGTGGAACCAGAAACCAATCTTATCATCTATCCACAGTCTAGAATCAGTCGTAATAGTCACCCTTATTTGGTCCAAGTAAACGAGTCAAGCAACATTTATATTCCACTGATTAACCCCACTAAAAAGGCGAAAGTGTTACGAACAGGAACTATTATCGGTTCGTATGAGAGAGTGACTAGCCCAGTCCCTGATAAAGTTAACATCACTAAAATACGTAATGACCTTCTACCTGAGAATGATCACGTTGAGCAGAAAGGTACTCATAGTCAGAAATTGAAAGCTTTGATTGATGTACAGAAATGGCAACAACTCACTGAAGCCCCGCGTAAAGAACTTACTGAACTAATTTTGAAGTATGACTCTCTATTCATCCTAGATCAAGGAGAATTAGGTCTGATCAAGGGTCCTCCAGCTCATATTAAAGTCGAAAATCCTCAGCCCAGTCGAGGCCCGATGTATCGCTATCCTGTGCAGGCTAAACAAATTATCACTGACATGTTGAAGGATATGGAGGATAGAGAGATCATTGAAAGATCCACAGCAGCCTGGTTATCACCTATTGTTTTGGTCAATAAACCGGATGGGAGTAAAAGAATGTGCCTCGATTACCGTCATGTTAACCAGCATCTCGCAGCCGATGTCTATCCACTTCTGCGGCTAGATGAATTAGTAGACCAAGCCGCTGGACATCAATATTATGTCACTTTGGACATGCGTGAGGCATATTTTCAGATTTTGTTAGATGAGGAGAGTCGAGATCTGACAACTTTTAGCGATGGAGTGGCCCTCTATCATTTTCGTCGTCTTCCCTTTGGGCTTAACTGTTCTCCAACCATCTTCTCACATCAAATGGTCAATTTGCTAACATCTATTTTACAGATAGGTTGGGTTAAAAATTACCTAGATGACTTGATCTTATGGGCCCCAAGTTTTCCTACCCTATTGGATCGGTTAAGGCAACGATTTTAAACTGCTTGCTAGTAATGGTGTAAAGCTAAATTTAAGTAAGTGTGAATTTGGATGTAAAGAAGTAACTTTCCTAGGACACCAGTTTTCGGCAGAAGGTAGTAAACCTGATCCAAAGAATATAGAGGCCATAGTTAAAATGAAGCCACCCACCACTGTGAAAGAAGTATGACGGTATGTCCGGTTTCTATAGGAAACATGTACCATCATTCGCACGCATAGCTACACCACTCACTAACTTGACAAAATCACGAACCACTTTTCTCTGGACGGGCGAATGTTAGAAAGCATTTGAACATCTGAAATCTTGCCTTACTAATGCTCCTGTTTGCCAGCGACATATACTTCAACGGGTCAGCAGCCGTACTTCGCCTTCTTTTCTCACCACCCTCCCAGAGTAGTCAGTGAGTCATTACGTTCAGTCGATGGCGAGGAAGACGAGATCACCACAGCTCATGCCCTTATACGGGACACTCACAGGAAAATGTCGAGAAGGTACAGAGATGTAGCCAATAGAAGGCGGAAAAATCAAGTAGTGGAAGTTGGTTCTCTTGTATGGGTCAAGAAAGAAACAGTGATTCCTGGCACGTGTCGCAAACTTAACGTAAAGTGGGATGGTCCGTATCGAGTGGTGGAAGTGTTAAGAGAAGGTAGCATGTATGTAGTGGAAAATGTTTTCACAGGTAAAGTGTTGCAAAGAGCTGCCGGACAAGTACACTCTTCCCCTCCTATTATGGAGGGGAAGAGTGGCTTTTAGAACCCCTGGATGAAGCGTTCGTACCTGATCCAGACGATGAGCAATTACCACCAAGTGAAAGACGACCTCCACGTAGACTAATCGAGGAATGCTAAAGTGCTGTAGAGTGATGATGTGTTAATTTTTTTAGGGGAATGTCGTAGAGTGATGAAAAGTTGTTAAGAAGGGTATGGTAATATTTAGTCAAGTGTTGGATAGGAAAGTGTGTGCGGGTCGGACCGTCTGACTATTGACTCTGTTAGTTGGTGAGTTCAGAGAGAGATTTATCTCGTGTTTGTGGTGTATCGGAGTATGTGTCATGGGCATAGGCCAGTTCGGTGGAAATATTATGTCGCTTGAATTCGAGGGGTAACTGGTATCCTCTCAATCTACAGTCAGCACAGCTTGTGGTGTAACTGTGACTTCAGGACCTGACAGGCGCTCGTCATTTACTAGGTGGAGAGCTGGAAGAAAAAAGTAGTATGAATGGGGAGCGTAAATGGGGAAGTGGGTTGAATGTGTGTGAAGTGCCCCTGGGACGATCCTAGCAGCGAGAGTACAGGTTTGTCCAGGTGAGACGACCATGTTAGCATCCAGGCAGGAGGTTGGCTAGGGCACATTTTCTACTGAATATTCGGGAGTTCATTGGTGACAGAGAAGCGACCCCCTGGGGTACGCATTTAATTCGTGGACCGACAGGTGCCACTTACAGGGAGCATCAGATAGTGAGAGCACTGTCTTAATTTGGAGTTCATAGAGTAAATGCATAGTCAAGTTGGGTAAGTCTGTCCCGTCCGCACACAGGTCTCTAGGAAGTGTAGTAGAATCTATTGTGTGAAGACTTATAATGTTTGAATATTTTTTTTAGGAAGGATAAACCCGTGTAATGCCATATTTCTTGCATATGATATAAATAGTATAAGAGTAATATAAGTTAGTATAAGTGTAGTGTAAGTATATAATGTATGTAATTTACGTTAGGTTATGTATGTTATAAGAGTAATTCTGGACCCTGTTGGGATGATGCAATGTATGTGGAGTGGACTTTGTAACTCATTTTTTGGGCTTGATTTTAGTTAAAGGGAAGTAGGGAAGTAAGTGGACGTGTGGAGCGAGTGGTCGTGCAAATTCATGTCTGGTTTCGATAAAGAGGCGTAGAAAGTTAATTTGAGACTTAAATTAGTGATGAGTTGTATTTACACTTTGAATTCAGAATTTTGTAGTTGAGTTTGTGTTTGTCGTCTTGTTGTACTAAATAATGATGTCTAAGAACTTAGGTAAAGTCTGATTATTGATTATTGTCATAGTTAACCGCAAAATTAATTTATTTGGCACAGACATCAGTTGTAGGCTAGTGCCGGGGCGAAACAAAGAGATATTGTGTCAATGCGTGATTTTAGGCATCGTTTTAAAATTGTTAGATCTATGTTATTGCCACAAAATTTAAATCATCATAAGTCATTTTTTATAAGTGGAGTACTGCGTAAACTCCTTGTTGCAAAATTCCTTGACCATGATATAACAAGTAGACTGAAGAGTAATTGTTCGAAGTCAGAACCGGGTAGTAAAAACGTTGCGGGTGTTAGCAGGAGCGGCCTGCCTCCTGCCCACTAAGCGTCACTCCTGAACTTCATTGTGGGCAGAACTCCACAGGTAATGTTCCCGAGTCATTCACGGTATTTCTCCCTTATACGTCATCATAATTAGTTGTTGTTCTAACTATATTTAAAGTAAGTTGTTTGAAAATATCGTCAATGCCATTATGACTCCTGAGTTGAACTTCATTGTGGGCGGAACTCTGCAGATAAGTTGTGTCATCATGCGGAGCGCTGTGTGTCACGGAGTCCAGTCCCCGTCAAGTGTGTCTGAGTAGTCTCGTAGCCTCTAGTGCCAAAAGCCCTTACACGTTTTCCACTTAGTCCCTTTCAATTCACAGTATCGTCAAAGTCGATTGGTCCGCTTAGGAAGCTTTATATTCATGTAGTGTAATATTTTGGTTATATGTGAGTGAGAAGCGGAGTGTTGTAATACTTCATCATGCAGAGCTCTGTGTATGCTGAGATTGCATTCTGTATTATTCTTGGCTTATGATTATTTACCTAGATATGTTTTGTGGTGTAAACCCAGGTAAAACAGGGTTGATTTCTTTAAAAGTAGAGTAAACTGTGCAACACGTTGTAAACTGGGTATCACTACGAGTCCTTTAGGGACCGTGGTTTATGGGAGTTTCCCCTGTTGATGTAATTTTCTATAACACAGTCGTGTTGAGTGAATTCTTATATACGTGTGTGATCGTATTGGGCGAGTAGATCATCTATGAGCAGATTAATCAGCATCCTGTTGGATGTAAAGCCCAAGGAGCCTCTGTAGTGGTACACACTTGAATAATTTCTTTGTACTGTGTTATGTGAGTCAGGTGATTTATAAACTGTGGAGAAAAGAGCTTCCATCGTCTCAGATATTTGGTGTATTGGAGACTGTTGCTTACTATGCTCCAGTAATTAATTCTTGAACGTAGTTCTATTCATTCCGTGTAATTTAAGGTTAGCAATATAGATAAGTATACTTTTTGTATGTGTTTGGTATAAATCCTCTGGGGAGTATTACATAAGACCAAGTTGCATGGCATGTTTCATCTATAAAATCCACGCTCTCATATATTATACTCACTCTACCCTGTCACTGCCATAGGCTTTTTGTCCCCTTTTTCCATCGTACAGGACTAATATCATTAATACTTTTTTTTTCCCTGGTAACTGCTGGGTGGTGGCAGCATACCAAATTACTTCAATTATTTAACGAGGCCTTCTTAATATTCTGGCAGTAACAGAAAACACTGAATTATAGATTTATCTTCATTTTGAAGGGAACTCAAAATCTTCCTCATTACACTGGTTGTCACAGCGGAGTGATAATTAAAATTCTTAAGGGTGTGCTAAATTTCGCGTCCCAACATTTGGTAAGGGAACAACGCTTATATCCCCTATATTATTGTGTGAAAAGCAATATACTCTTGTACTACATATAAATTCATACGGAATAAATAAATATCTACGAGGCTGTGTTGTTTTGGTTAAGTTTCCCTTGGAATGGGATCATATTTTATGGAGCACGGCATGATAAGAAACGGTAGTCAGGTGATGGATCTCTTACCCGTTTAGAATATATTACGCTTCAGGTTTAGGTGAACGCTTTCTCTCTGAATTTGCGATGTTTCTCACCAAAAGTGGAGGTTTGAGCAAAAAAAAGACAAGTTGAAAATCGATCAGGTTCTGGGGGTGTGGTGGGTAAAAAAGCAGTTGGGACTGGATGGGTTAAAGATATTCAAATCCTTAAACTGTTCCCTGCCCCACTGGGAATTCGAACCTGGGTCCATTAGGACTGCAGGCCAACTCTCTACCAATTCAGCCACCACCTCCCCCATGTATCAGTCTGAGCAGTGCAGGGCTATTTGAAATTTGTATTGATTTTATAGTACAAAGTGTACTGTATATACGTACCAATGAAAAGTTATTCCCTGTTGTCTGGTGACAATTGTTTGCTTATTAGTGAAACACTGTGGCAATACAGATGACGTACACTCCACCTTTCTAACATGGCGACCAAGCTAGCGCATGTTTTGCCTTCCCATACGGCATCTATGTTTATATCTCTATACTTGCCAAGTGCAGGATGAAGTTGATGTTTCACCTCTGGTCCAGTCACCACCTGAGGATGATGTTGCACGGATCTTTGGTGTTTCAGTTTTGCCGCATAGGATATCCTTACAGGCTTCTGGTCCTGTGGACTCTACTTCTTTTGGGATTCTAGGGGTGGCCACCCTATTTCACCTGAGGAAGCCTGATAACCAACTTCCAAGCAACCTGTTCTTCCGCCTCAGGGGAGGATTTTTGTAAAGTTTCCTCTTCCTCTTTTTCATGTTTGCCTTCACATGTTCGGCACAAGTTGCGGCTTACTGGTGGTAGGCAGTCATTTCGTAAGGGTCTTCCTAAGCAACAGTCTAAACCTGCTTACTTGTCAGAAGCTGTACTGTAAAGCTCCTAATCGTGATCCTCCTTCCACTATGAGTTCCATCATTCAGCGGAACTGTCGGGTTTACATGCGAGGTGGGAGGAAATGTATCATCTTGTTGCACAGATTTCTTCTGTATGCATGTGCATCCGAAATTAACGGATCTTGAATTTGGCTCTCTTTTATATTATTTTTTTCTTGGAAGGAACAGTTTGTGGGCCCCATGGCCTTTGGTTCCTTCTTCCTTGCATAAAAAAAAAACAAAAAAACAGGTGACCATGGTTGGTGATGCTGTTCCATCCGGACCTTTTGGTTACATACATTTTATTCTGATCCTGTCCCAGGCCAAGGTCACCAGGGAAGTGCTATTTCCCTTCACCACGATGTTCTGTGACATTCTGTAGGTACTGCTGGTGGTAAAAAGGGCTCACTTCCCTCTCATGTGTCCCTCTCTCTCTTGTTAGAACATGCTTGTACTCATGAAGGCTCTGTCTGAGCCTATACTGATAGATCTCAAGACTGATACTGGAATGTGCTTTGGTGTTGTCTCCCTTTCCTTCTGTTACAGTGGTAGCCTTCTTGGTATTGCTTCAGTATATACGGCAGAATTGACTTCGATTTTTAGTACTCTCCAAATCATTTTTACCCACTCCTAATGTTTTTTGTAATTTTAAGTGGTTTCGCCATGCTATGTCTACACTACAATCTTTTAATTCATCTGATCCACTGATGATATCAATTTTAGAGTGGCTTTCTCTCCTTGGCCATCATATGGGTTTTTTGTTTGGTCCCTGCCCATGAGGGTGTGTCCAAGAATAAGTGGGCTGATCTGCTGGCTAAAGCAGCATCAGCTCGCCCTCTTGCATCTGTGGGATTCCATCCTCCTCTGCATTTGATGCCTGCATATGTTTTTATTCTCTTATGGTTAAACAGATTCGGCGTTGCTGACCACTGGGATGTGGTGGGGCCTAAAAAGATGCTTGTTATTTATGTTAAGGTGGGCTCCTTCACTTGCCGATGTTGTCTCGCCTGTGGGAGACTGCTTTATCCTGCTATATTATTCGCCACACTCGGTTCTCTCATGGAGAGACTGTTTGGCACTTGCTGGTGAGTGTTCCGGTCTGAGAGATTTGTGTCATCAATATCTCTCTGAGCAACAGGCAGATGATGAGTCGTGCCGTCTTTCATTGATGCTTGGATAGATGGCCTGTTGTACAGGAGGGGAAACCCTCAGTTTTGTGGTAGCTTGCTTGTGGCAGCTACATTAAGATTTTATACTGAGAATTTCGTTTTTTTTGTTTTTAATTTAAGCGCTCCTTTTACGTGTTTTTGTGATTGAAGTTGGCTTTTTATGCATTTTAGTGTTTATTTTTTTACTTGGCATTTAAATCATTCCCTGTTCGTATTCTCTGTTGGCATTTCTTACCTTAACCTCCAGTGCCATATGACCCTGACATTTGCACCACCATTTTTTTTTAATTACTACATTTAATCAATCAGTCAATCAGTGGAAGGAAACAGATTTCTTGGCTTAACATTTGAGTGTCGACTTAACTGAGTTTCACATTTGAAACTCTGAGAATGACTGCAAGCAGTGAATTTGTGTAGGGTACTGTCTCACTCCTCGTGGGATGCTGATTGGAAGATACTCCTACACCTGTACCAAGCCTTAGCAGAATCTAACCTTGGTTGCAGTTCCCAGGTGTACTCCTCTGCTACTGGACCATAGCTGAGTGTTCTCGATCCTGTGCATCAAGCTGATTTGCATCTTCCTTCTGGTTCTTTCAGATCCTCCCCAATTCCTAGCTTTTTTGTCGAGGCTGGTGTGCCTCCCCAAGATCCACAGAGCAAGTCACTAATAATTCAGTCCTGGGACCTTGTGATATGTATGCAAGACTCACTGCTGTCTCTAAGTTAAAACAGTTATTTTTTCAATATTATTGTCATTACGTACTTAAGGGTCAACTACTTGTCCCTCAGATGTGTATGCAAGTGGTAGGAGCATAACCCGCCAAGTCTCTGAGGGTCGACTTTCATGCCTCAGACACGCAGACTTACAGTGAGTTCTTTTTCAAGACTGGGTCAGTATACTAGGGAGAGGACAGGATACAAAAACACAGCAGTAACCACTGACAAACATATATTCTAAACTATAATCCCAGAGACAAATGTTACATATACCATTACAAGGGAAAATGTTTTTTTTTTTCTTTTTTTTTTTTTATAGATTCGCCACACTGGTGTGGCACGGGCTCGGGGTGGAGAGCCCGTCAGAGGGTGGCAGTAATATAGCTAGTGATTGGCTTTAAAGAAATTTACACAGAATATAGATGACTCTCTACCTGCTGTGGGAAAGTATGGTAGTATGAACACAGTATTGACGGACTTCTGTTATACTGGTATATTTAGCAAGTATGATTATAATGACCTCTATACCAACAGTATTATAGCACTGGACGGCACTGATACTCTAGGTACACTGATATATTTATCACCAGCGGGGCTAGGTGCGTGCGAGAATAATGTCGCTGTATCGCATGGGGGGGGGGGGTAGACTGAACTATTTCACTACTAGGGAACACTCCGGCAGAAGGCAGGTGTACTTCTAGGTCATCTTATGAGGGTGCCGATCACTGAGGAGAGGGAGACTGATATTTGGTATACAATGGGTGGCACTGCGTTCTCTATGTTAATTTAGTTTCCTCAAGAGCACCTTACTGTTTAGTAACACTGGGGGAGGAGAGCATTAATAATAGGGGCTCTGTATTTTGTACACCGTCCTGTGAGTACACTAAGGCTCGTCCAGTCGTATGTACTGTAGCACTCTGGGATACTATTTGAGCCAATGCACTGAGAAAGAATACTTCTACACGTGACAGTCACTTCTAGGGGGAATTCACTGGTCCATATCAGGCACACTTGTACGACACTTCCACTTTCGCTGCTTGCGTCATCTCCCACCATCCCTGGCCGGTGGGGTTGTGGGAGGCTCGCCCTTCCGGAAGCCCCTGGGAGGTGTGTGGGGTTCGGGAATGGGGCCGAAGTGGAAGAGCAGACGGGCCCGATGCCGGCGACCTCATTCCAGGATATAAACTCCTAGCTTTGAAATTATTACCGAAATCACTCACTCACTCTTAGTTAGGTAGACTGCTGCACACCACCCAGCATATCGGTCTCAGTCTTTAGTCACTCAGTCTCAATCTGAGCATCATGGCAACCATTACATATCTACTGGAAGCCAAGGATATGAGGCTTACTAACCCCCAAGAAATTAGAGATTATTTCCTGTCCTGCTGCAATTACGAGCAGCAACGTGAGAATGCCGCCCGTGAAGAGCGGAAAATTCAGCGTGAGGAACGAGAGAGAGAACGTGAGCCCGAAAAAGAACAGCTTGAATACGAGGAACGTCAGAAAGAGCGTGAGCATGAGGAACGCGAGAAAGAGCATGAATACGAGGAACGCGAGAACGATCATGAATACGAGGAACGCGAGAAAGAGTGCGAGGAACGCGAGAAAGAGCGTGAGCGCGAGGAACGTGAGAAAGAGGGTGAGCGTGTGGAACTCAAGAAGGAGCGTGAGCTTGAGGAACGGGAGCGAGAACGTGAACACGAGCGCGCCGAGCATGAGGCACGTGACAAACATGAGCTTGAAGTGCTGAAGCTGAAGCAAGACTTTTTGGCTTCAGGCACATCAGGTGCAGCCAACCCAAGCTCCACAAGTGCTCTCCCATCACCTGTTCTAGCAACTCCATGCCTCAAGCTTCCTTTTTACAAGGTAAGAAGGCGAGCGAATCGAGACATTTATAGCTCGTTTTGAAAACATGGCACAGCTGTACGATCTGGAAGAGGCAGCTAAGCGGCTTCAGTTCCTTAGCCTGTTTGAGGGCCCCGCCCTCGACATTCTCCACAGAATTCACGGAGATAATGTCACGTACGAGATGATGAAGACCGCACGCATCAAAGCCTACGGTCTTACCTTTGATGATGCTAAGAATCAGTTCGTGAAGGCGCGTCTCCAGGAAAAGGAGACAGCTGTGCAGTTCCTTGACCGTCTCAAGGCATACTTAGGCGAGTGGATGGAGGACGAGACTCCTAGCACGCGAGATGGAATAATCGACCTTGTGCTGCGCACACAGCTGGAAAAGTTGTGGCCTGCTGAGCTTATGGCCCAGCTCAATATGTGCAAAGCGAAGGATGCAAACCAAATGGTGGAAACGCTGATGCTTTCTTTACTACGAAAGGGTACCAAACTCGCAGGCAACAGCCATGGAATAAGAAAGATACTGCTAAGTCTGGGAAGCCATCTCAGAGCGAATCCCAGCATCAAGGCCATTCTCTGAATAATGGTCATGGTCAAGGCAAATTGCAGAAGGACCAGGGGCAGAATATGCAGCAACCTGCTTGGAAAAGGTACAAGTACCCTAACCAGCAGCAGTACCCTAAGCAGCAGCAGTATCAGCCACGCAATCGACAACCGGGACAAACCTTTTCAGCACCAGCCCCAGTGTATCGGAGGCAGGAGGCAAATGCAGCCTTCACTCCCCAACAGGCGCACGATGGTGCCATCCCCACCAGCACAGATCCTCCTTCACAGTTCACTAGGCCCCCATAGATGGTGAAATCTCCTCCACAGGCTGTCAGTGCTCCTACTCCCCAGATGGTGAGCACAACTCCTCATGCACCTAGTTCGGGTACGACCCCTCATGCACCTAGTCAAAGTACGACTCCTTGCGCATGTAGTCAAAGTCCGACTCCTCGTGCACCTAGTTTGGGTACGACCCCTAAGGCATATAGTCCTGTCACGTTTGAAAAGTTGAGTGCCATGGAGCCTTATCAATGGCCTCCCACAGGTAACAGTGCCATCCTTGTTCAGCCAGGGTTTGTGGGAAGTGTTTCTGTTAATGTCCTGAGAGACAACGGTTCCTCAGGTTGCACTGTCTGGCAGAGTCTTGTTCGGCCTGAAGAATACACAGGTCTAAGCTCAGCTTATTGACGGATCAGTAAGATTGTTCCCTGAGGCATGTATCCAGGTAGCATCTCCCTTTTACACATATTCAACAGTTGCAGTTGTCATGCAAGAACCTATGTTCGACCTCATTATAGGTAACATACAAGGTGCCAAGTCTGGTTGCACTGTAGATGTCACTACTCAGACTTTGGCTGCAGTAACAAGAGCCATGGCCAAGGCTCCGAACCGTGTCACCCCAGTGGCCATTGCATTGTCGCAAGATCTGATTTGTAGTCAAGATGTTGTCCAAGAACAACAGTCTGACCCGACACTTGCTGTTGTGCGGAAAAAACAATAGGGTAAAGTGACCAAGTATTCACGGGGTGAATGAGCCAGATTCTTTCACAAACAAGGACGGCTCTACCGTGAGTCACGAACACTCGAGGGCGAGGTTCGACTGCAGTTTGTCATTCTCGCGAAGTACCGCCAAGCAGTATTAGAATGGGGTCATTGTTCTGCATCAGGAGGTCATATGGGCAAAAAGAAAACTCAAGGCCGTATCGTGCTGACATTTTCTGGCCGGGAATGGGACGGGAAATAAATAGTTTTGTGCACTCCTGCAACGTGTTTCAACGTACCACCATTCAGGAGCGTTTCCCTCCTGCGCCGTTTGAATCCACGTCCATAATCTCTGAGTCTTGTGAGAGAGAGGGCAGTGGTAATTTGGGTGCAGACTTGATGTCTCACTCATTGGCCCCACAGGACATAATATGTCTAGAGTCTGTACATACATATGTACCGTAGGTTATAAGCCCACAGCCACGGTGATCCCAACCGTGGACACCGATGACGAATGGGCAGTCGCGGTGATCCGAACCTCGGACACCGACGACGAGCCCTTATTAGTTCTAAGTGTAGGGCTTGTACATACTGTATGTACCGTAGGTTAAGAGGGAAGTTCGAGACCCTTGCAGAGGCAATCTGAGGCTGTCTGAATTACCTTGTGGTGTCTCGAGCTGTGGGCCTCTCTGAGGATTCCCAGAGAATACACAAAATCCACATGAGTGTTCACACCCATGCAGGGTGTTAAAATGTGACATGCCCAAGATTTCATAGGGATTCTCGACTTACCTTTATTAGTTATAAGTGCGTAGTCACAGCGATCCCAACTATGGACACTGATGATGAGCGGGCAGTCGCGGTGATCCCAACTGCGGACACAGACGACGAGCCCTTTGTAGCA
>JAGKTI010009674.1:0-12484 GCA_018397915.1 Birgus latro
TCAGGCCTTGCACGCAGGGACGCACTGCACATCCACCTAATCATTGTCATTTCTGTACGTTTAAACCTGCGAATATCCTCTTCCTTTACTGCCCAGGTCTCACTAGCAAACAGCATCACACTCCTAACACAAGCTGCCTACAAAGACCCCTTAGCATGTAAGGAGAGTCCTCTCAGTGTCAGGAGAGGCAACAGCTCCCTGAACTTCTTCCAACCACTTCTTACCCTAGCAACCGAGCTAACTCCAGCCCCACCTCCGGCACATAACATGTCTCCCAAATAACAAAACTCCTCCACACACTCAAGAGACTCACCTGCAAGGTCAACCCTCTCACGCCTAACAATCTCCACCTGCTCTCCTCGACACGCCACACACGTGAAATCAGCATCATCTCGCAGTCTACCTCTAATACCACTACATCTCTTGTGCACCCACTTATCACAAACACTACACAAGATGGAATTGCTTCCCACACCCTTGTGGCAAACTGCACATGGCCACTCTCCCTCTTTTCTGATTGTACCGCCACCAACCCTAGATATCATCACTTTTGTTTTATCTGCATTCACCCTCAAGCCCTTGTGCCCCATACCATCTCTCCACTTCTTAAATCTTTCCTCCGCCTCCTTTTCATTCTCCGCAATCAACACCAAATCATCAGCATACATCTCCCATGGGAGTCCATCTCTGAAGTCACGTGAGAGGGCTTCAAGCACCATGATAAACAACAAGGAACTCAAAACTGACCCCTGATGGACACCAACATTCACGGAAAACTCATCACTCAAAGCTCCATTCACTCTTACCTGGGTGCGAGCACCCATGTACATGGCCATAACCACCCTAACCAGCCACTCTTCCAACCCTAGCTTTCTCATTGCCCACTTCACCACCTCTCTAGGGACTCTGTCAAAGGCCTTTTCCAAATCAACAAAAACAAAATACAATTCCCTTTTCTTTCCAATATATTTTTCCTGAAGCTGTCGAACAATGAATATGGCATCAGTGGTCCCCCTGCCTGGCATAAACCCAAACTGCATCTCATCGATATTCGCTCTTTCTCTAATCATACCTTCTAGAACACTCTGCATTACTTTCATTATCTGATCTAAGAGCTTTATACCTCTGTAATTTCCCCTTTCCAGGGCATCACCCTTTCCCTTGTACACATTTACAATTACACTCCTCAGCCAATCATCTGGGACAACACACTCATATATAATCCTGTTTATCAGGTCAGTGACTAAACTCACCCCAGTATCTCCTGAGGCCTTCAACATTTCGGCAGTCAACCCAGACACATCTGCCGCCTTCCCCACCCGCATCCTGCCTATTGCCTCACTCACAGTAGCAGCATCAATCAAAGGCCAAGGGCCAAACACTGGATCAGTGGGCTCCAAATCTTCTCTATCCCAATTAAACTCCTCATTCAACAGTCGGCTATAATGCTCTCTCCATGCATCTTTAATATCTTCACTGCTGACCACCACCCTTCCATCATCATTCTTCACACACTGCTCACCTACAATGTCCCGATTATCCCTCTTCACCTGATTTGCCACCCTAAAAATCATATTCTTCCTTTCTCCATGATTTAGATTATCAAGTAAAAGTCTCTGTGACTCAGACTTCGCCCTGTATACCTCTCTTCTAGCCCTGCGCATGCATCCTCCCTGTTACCACCATTCTTCCATTCCCGGAAAAGCCTTCTTTTCTCCTTAACTCCAGCTTCTACACCCTCATCCCACCACCAAGTTACTTTATGTCTTGGTGGGCCTCTTGTCCAACCGCATATTGTATCGGTAACTCTCAAGAGGCTGTTCTTAAGGGCTCCATGTGGTTCATTAACGCCTCTATCTACGTCTTCCTGTTCAGCCACCACTCTCCTCATCTCACTATAAAAGGCATCCCTTACTGATTGGTTTCTCAGCTTCCATATTTTCCTCCTAGGTACATGTGTCCTCCTTCTCATCACTCGATCCTTAAGCACCATGTCACAAATCAACAGTTTGTGCTGCTGCACACACTCCTCACTTCCTATAACTTTAACATCCCTCAATAATCTCCTATCAACCCTCCTGACCAGAAAATAATCTATCTGACTACTAATTCCCCCGGACTCATACATAATCAACCGGCTGATTCTTTTCCTAAAATGTGTGTTGCACACAATCATGTCCATAGCCTCCCCAGACTCGAGTATTCTTTCCCCTTCCGCATTCCTCACACCATTCGCACATCCTCCATGGACTCCTTCATAACCTTGAGATGCTTCATCCACATGACCATTTAAATCCCCTCCCAGAACCACTACCTCATCATCACCCATACCACTCACTACACGTATTAAATCATCCCAAAATCTATCCTTCTCTGCGTCATCCAATCCCACCTGTGGTGCATATGCCGATATAACTGAAACCAACCTCTGCCCGACCAAAATTTTCACTACTAATATCCTATCACTTACTCTCATAACATTCATGACCAGATAGGTAGATAAATAGACAGTACAACTCTAGAGGGTACTGCTGTGTGACGGTATGTCAGATATGCAGCATAGCTCATTTGCTGATTGGAGTACAGGTAAGTAATGTGTATTATCTTATCAGCTCTGGCAGTGGCAAGCTGGAGGGTCCTGTGTGCCAGAGTACCCCTGAGTCTTCACAGACAGAGAGCGAAGACGTCTCACCCCAAGTCCAGCGCAGGAGACGGCTGCATTCACACTCCAGAGACTCGCTCCCCAGGTTCTCCATTTCTGGGGAGGAGGACTGGCTAAGGTGACTTTTCTTCTGCAAATAAGGCTCAAAAATGCTTTATATTTAACACTGAAATACTAAGACTGCATTTGAGATTATGTGGACAGTTCCATTATTTTAAAATTTGAGAACTGGAAGGATGGATCAACTCTTCGTCTTACAGCCATGGTGAAGAATGTTAAATAGTTTATGATGCATATCAGGACTGAAGGAATGAATACCATGAAATAGAAAATTAGATGGAATACAGATTAGGGAGGGTAACTTATTTCACAACTTTTTCCCCATACCATGACAGCATGGACAGCACCGGCCTGAGAGAGTTGAGTCCAGTGGATGAAAAGCCTGGCACCTCTGAACGCATAACTGCTCCCCGAGTTAATGTCCCAGCCTCACCTGCATTGAAGCCCAGGGCACGGCCAGTCATCAAGAGTGCTTCTGCATCTGCGCTATCCCTCATGATCCCAACTGGTACTGATTTACAGAGCTTATTGGAACACATTATAACCACTCATTATAACCATCACTTGGTGGGGGTCAGAATCATGGTCTGAATGAAATGGAGAAATAGATGAAGGGAAGACAGGAGGAAGTATTGCATACAAGGAGGGTGGAAAGGTTACAAGAGGATGGAAAAAAGGCAGAATATAGGAGGGAAGTGGAGGAGTGATTGAGTAAATTTGGATTGGAGCAGATGGGGGACGTGGAAGGTATGTGCAAGATATTCGCAGAAGAAATCTGTACAGCATGTAAGGTGATGTGTGGGGTGAAGAGAAGATGAAAGAGGGTGCAGGGAACAGCATGGTGGAATGAAGAGGTGAGAGGGGCTGTGGCACAAAAGAAGAAAGCATATAGTGAGTGGATGAGAAACAGGGGCGTGGAAGAAGTTGAGAGACAGAAGAGAGAGTTATATGGAAAGAGGAAGATAGGGGCAAAAAGATTTGTAAGAGAGAGTAAGAAGAGAGTGGATGAGGAATTTGGAAGGAATTTGAGTGTAAAGTGTAGGGAATGTAAGAAAATGTTTTGGAAAGAGGTAAAGAGAGTTAAACATGGTGCCAAAGAAGTTAGTTGGGGAGTGAAAGATAAAAATGGTAGATTACTAGTGGAGAAGGGAGAAAGAGTGAGCGGATGGAGAGAACACTTTAAGGAGTCATTGAATATAGAAAGTAATGCAAGTGTAAGTGGCTGGGGAAAGGCTGGGAGATGGAGGGATGTGAGAAGAGAGGAAGAAATCAGAAGGATGGAAGTTGTGGAAGCAATTAAGAAAGTTAGAATGGGGAAAGCCCCAAGAATTGATGGAGTGTGTTGTGAAATGCGGAAGCATGGGGGAGAGATAGTAGTAGAATGGATGTGGAAGATGTGCTAATTGGCCTGGGAGGAAGGTAGAGTCCCAGAGGATTGGAGGTCAGGTATAATTATTCCCCTGTACAAAAGAAAAGGGGAAAAAGAAGTATGTGGCAATCATAGGGGCATTTGTCTTCTTGTGTAATAGGAAAAGTATATGGTGGGCTACTTATTGACAGAGTTAGGGAAATAACAGAGGAATTAGTTGGAGAAACAGGGAGGTTTTAGGAAGGGAAAAGGTTGTGTAGATCAGATATTCATTCTTAGATCTTTAGTGGAAAACTTTCTAGAGAAGGAAAAGTTGTATGCAACCTTCATGGATTTGGAGAAAGCACATGACAAGGTGGAGAGACAAGGATTGTGGAAAGTATTAAGAATAAATGGAGTAGATTGGAAGGTGTTGAAGGCCATGAAGAGAATGTATGTGGGTGCTAAGGCTGTGGTGTGTATGGATGGTGAACTGAGTGAATTTTTCTACTTGAAGGTTGGATTGAAACAGTTATGTCACCATGGTTGTTCAGTCTGTATATGGGTGGGGTTTTAAAAGAGATACAAAGTAGGGCAGTGGATGTTGGAGTGGCCCTAGTGAGAGAGGGCAATGTTTGGAAACTCCCTGTACTGTTGTTTGCAGATGATACTGTGCTGTTAAGTGAAGACGAAGGGGAGCTGCAAGACTTGGTGGATGAGTTTGGGAGTGTGTGTAAGAAACGAAATCTAAAGGTGAATGTAGGGAAGAGCAAAGTTATGGTCTTTGAGAGAAGTGAATTCAGTGAATGTACAGTGAGGTTGGATGAGGAGGAAATGGAAATTGTGAGTGCATTTAAGTAATTGTGTAGTGTGATGAGTAAGAATGGAAGTTTAGAGTGTGATGTGCTTGAAAGGGTACAGCAAGGAAGAAAGGTTGCTGGTTCCTTGAAAGCAGTGCTAAGAAACAGAAGTGAACGTGGATGTTAAAAAGTTACTACATGACAGTACAGTATTGTGATACCAATGCTAATGTATGGAAGTGAAGCTTGGACCTTCCTGGAGGGACAGAAGTCAAGAGTGAGAGAAGTGGAAATGTGTTATTTGAGAGTAGTATGTGGAGTCACATGGAGAGACAGACTGACAAATGAGGATGTGAAGGAGCATTGCAGTGTGGATGTTGATGTGATAGGAAGCGTTAGGAGAAACACATTGAGGTGGTTTGGTCACGTGGAGGGGATGGAGAGTGAGAGATTGATGAGGAGGGTGTATGTGAGTGAGGTGGGGGGGGGGAGAGGGAGGGGGAGGTTGAGGATTAGGTAGAGGGATGTAGTGGAGAGGTAAATGAGAGAGGGGGGCATGAGCTGGGAGCAGGGCAGTGAAATGGTGGGGGACAGGGTGTCATGGAGGCGATTTGTTTGTGCCCACCCCTTGTGGGATTATTGTATCTGGCAGTAGATAGGTAGATAGATAAATGATGATCTTTGAGGAAAAGTGAATTCGAGTTACTCTGAAAATATGGTAATTCTGGAAGGAGATGTGGAAATGTAGAAGTGACAGTGGAATGAATTGTGAAAGTGTGGAGGATGTAAGTGGTACATTATTAACCCCTGAAGTCCGCAGTTCGCTCCCCCCCTCCTCAATATACATTACATTGGGCTAATAACATACACACATGTTACTATACATACACTAGGTATTGCTACAATAAAAGCAGAGTCATATTTTAGGTTTATAAAGTGCAATAAAGTAAGGAAATGAATCCTCATTCGATGCTTCACATGAGGGTGTAGGGGAGTAACACAGAGGAGGAAAGGAGGAACGTGGAGGGAGGGTGGGGAATTTCCAGAGGGAGGGAGCACGGAGCATGGAAATATCACCTTTATCTGCACATTCGAGTAGGAAGAAGTGGTGAGGGATACGTCTCTTGGCAGCCAAGCCAAGGGATAAAGTGAGTGGAGGGGGGTGGGGCAGGAGGGGAGTCACTGCTACAGCCAGACCTCACCTCTATGCTCTAGTGGCAGTAGGAAGGGTACAAAGAGTGGGATACGTCACATAAGGCATCGACTGAGGAGGGTAGGCAGTGGGAGAGACAGGGGAAGGGAGAGGCTCATCCCCACTCCGTTGGTGGGCTGGTGCCCTCCTTCCTCCCTCACAGCTCGTAGCTAGAATGGTCTTGGAGCAGGTTACGTCAAGTAAGAAGCAGGAAAATTTGAATGTAGTTTTTTATTGCATTTGCTCTACTGGGCTTTTTAGTCCAGGATGTCAAAGTAACGCGAACCCCCACAGGGCCATTTAGGACCTCAGGGGTTAAGTCACGAGGATGAAATAAGGACCAGATGGAAAGAATATTTTGAAAGTCTGATGAATGGGAATGGAGAGAGCAAAGCGACTGTTAACTTGATTGGTTTGGGAGGTGTAAAGAGAAGGAACGCAGTGCCAGGAAACCTGACACTCGTGGAAATGAAGAACTCTGGGAAGCGGCTGAAAAATGGGAAGGCAGCTGGCGTTGATGAGATATATGCAGAGATGATTAAGTATAGTGGAGAGAGCAGAATGAAGTGCTTGTTGGAGAAATGTAAGAAGGCATGGATGAGTGAAACTGTGCCAGTATAGTGGAAAAAGGCAGTAATTGTACCCCAGTACAGAAATAAAGATGAGCGAAGTGAGTGCAAGAACTATGGTGGCATAAGTTTATTGAGTGTTGTTGGGAAGGTCCATGGAAGAATTATAATAGAGAAAGTAAGAGAGATATGACCTAGTGAGTGACGAACAGGGTGGCTTTAGAAGTGGCAGAGGATGTGTGGATCAAATATTTGCAGTGAGGCAGATAGTGGAGAAGGTTTGTGAGAAGGACTGTAAGTGTTTATGGCATTTATGGATCTGGAGAAAGTATATGACAGAGTAGATAGATAAGGATTGTGGAAGGTTTTGCACATGTTCCATGTAGATGGTAAGCTGCTAGATGCCATCAAGAGTTTTTATGATGGTAATGAGGTATGTGTAAGGATAAATGGGCATCTAAGTGAATGGTTCACGATCGGTGGGCGTGCGACAAGGTTGTTTGATACCCCCATGGTTGTTCAATCTGTGTATGGATGGGGTGATGAGAGAAGTAAAAACACTAGTAATGGAGAGAGGGATGGTGTTGGTAATGAATGGTGGTGTATGAAATATCTCATTTATTTTATAAATGCCGACGATGCAGTGCTACTTGCAAAGACCAGACAAGAGCTTGGTAGACTAGTGCAGAGTGTTGTAGATGTCTGTGAGCATCATGCCTTGGGAGTAAATGTTGAAAAGAGTGCATTCATCCATCCGTCATCCAGTCCTACATCGCCCCACAGAGGACCGTAGGAGCCCGGGGCTAGGCAGGTTGGTCCTGACATTTAAGATGAGAGTGACCAGCCTCACTCATCCCCGAGTGGCATTACGTGAGCAATAAACCCCAACCACCCCATAGATATAAACCTTCACTGGCTCAATCCTCTCTTCCCTCCTCATCTGTCTTTCTTTCCTTCATTATTTCCTCTTTCTTCTGCCTACGGGTGACTCAACACTCCCTCTTCTGTCTTTCTTTCCTTCATTCTCTCTTCTTCCTTCTGCCTATGTTTGACCCTACACTGAATGACAAGGCAAATGAATTCCTGTACACCAGGAAACCATTTACTATGCTGGATGGTAACCATATAACCAAATTATGGTGCCTGGTAGTTAAGTGGGTAATTAAGGCACTCCAATCAGTTTGAGCATATGTAGGTTTATATCCAAAGGGGTGGTTGGGGTATAACTCACGTAATGCTACTCAGGGATGAATGAGGCTGGTCAGTCTCATCTTCAATGTGAAGACCAACTTGCCTAGGCCTTGGCTCCTACACTCCTCATGGGACAACGTATGATTGGATGATGGATGGATGGACAAAATATTCTGAGGGCCTGTAGCTCCTTCTGTGGAAATTAATATAATATTTATGTAAACATTCATGTCCTCTAACTTAACGGTGATAGTCGCCTGCTTTAAGTTGTCGTATCTTTCTACATGTCACTTTCATTTCTAATAAATAACAATGTTCCTGCATGTAACTGGACAAGCATTTAAGTGCAGATGGCACAGGCCTATAGTGGATTATGTGCGGTACAATATAAAGGAAACCCACATTTATTAATTATTAAAGTCACGTTAACATAACATACGAATGATTGTGTATGAATTATATTTTGAATTTATAAAATTGGCCATCAGAAAATTAGTATCGGCGAGTTTTGAATGTATCCCCTGTCAATAAGGAAGAAGACCTGTATAGGGCTTGTTAGGGGTTATACTCTACTGTAGAGAGGTAGGGGGTAGTATGGCATTTTCTGGGGAGGGGGGATGCATTATCTGACAAGGCCCTGGCTGAATTATGATGGGTAAATGGGGCATTGTATATCAGAATGCTGATTCTGAGTATCCAGGTAGTTCAGGTTTTATTAACTCTAATATCCCTCTAACTGCCATTTGCAGTTGTGGATATTTGTCTTCATGTCCTCTGTTTAGCAGATTTCTTCGAAAATCATAGAAGGGTGTGAGCACTAATTGCTGAAGGCTGTCTGTAGAGCCCCTCAGCTTTCCTTCACATACTGCACCCATTAAATGGAGTGATGTTTTTGCTACATTTAGTGTTGGTGTGATTTTTTAAATGCAAGTTTTTGAGATCTATCTATCTATCTATTGCCAGACACCATAATCCCGTAATGGGTGGCCATTTGACTTTGAGTTATTTATTTTACGGGGAGGGGCACTAACCCTCCACCAACTCACTTGTTGACACGTAGGGAGCACGTATGGTTTGGTTATATGGTTACCACCCAGCATTGTAAATGGTTTCTTGGCTTGATGCTTGTATTTAATATTGGGAAAATATTAATTTTCATATTCATAATCATGTTGCCTCTTTTCCCACCCACATATAGGGTGAGGTAGGGTCCAGAAAGCAGGGAAATTGAAATTTGATAATGAGATGTAGTGCTGCCTACTTCTTCCTTAGCCTTTATCATTCTTTTTCTGTGCCTGCCCTCCTCTCTTCCTATTTCTCCCATCTTTCCTGTCACGTCTTACTGCTTTTCTTTCCTTTACAGGTGGCTTTACATTGAGTGACAAGCCAGATGTTTTCCTGTAAGCCAAGAAACCATTTACAACGCTGGGTGGTAACCATATAACCAAACCATACGTGCTCCCTACGTGTCAACAAGTGGGTTGGTGGAGGGTTAGTGCCCCTCCCTGTAAAATAAATAACTCAAAGTCAAATGGCCACCCCTTGCGGGATTATGGTGTCTGGCAATAGATAGATAGATAGATAATCTGCAGTATGCCTAGTAAAACAGGCCACATAGCAATCCACTCATCATTCAAGCCTTGGAATCCTGACTTCACCTTAGAGGCTCACCATCAAAATGTAGCTTTCTGATTACCTGTCTGACTGTCAGTCTAACAGCTGTCAGGTTAATAAATGAATGCCAAACCATTTTCATGCACTCATCCCTATCAAATTCATTTAACCAGCTCAGTTCCATGTCAGATTCCTAGCCTCATCAACGTCCATATCTCTTCCTCACACGCTCATTTACCATATTTGTCCATCTTCTCCTTGGCCTACTGTGTCTCTTCCCACTTTTACATTGTCATCCTGTTTATACCCAGTCTCTCCATGTGACCATATCATCTAAGCACACACTTTCCAACTTTGTAGTCCACGGGCTTTCTCATTCCATATATTTGACAAATCACATTATTGTATATCATATCCAATCCACTCTTCATACTCCACATGCATTTCTTAATAACCCCATCTCACCTGCCCTAACTCTTGACTTTTTGTGTTCATTCCACATCAAAATCCCACTCCCATAATAATGTGGACACTAAAACTACTTCATGCAATCCCCTTGGAGCTGCCACACTCAGATCTCTGTTGTATCAAGACCTTCATAGTATCAGCCACATTCCTTCCCTGTGCCATTTTACTTTCCACGTCCTTTTCATATTTATCTCTTTTCTATCACTGCCCTCGTGTACTTAAACTTCTTCACTAATTCATCTCTCTCCATTCACCATCACTTTGGGAGTCACCTTTTGCTCTCAGACAGTGATCACTTTGATCTTGTCCACATTTACACTCAAAGCCCCACGCTTGCAAACAACCGCAAAACCCTGCATCAGTATGCCAAGCTCTTTTTCACTACTGGCAAGTAACACATCAACTGTATGCATCAATTAAGATATAGTACTTCAACCTTCACTATTCAGTACTAGCCTCATCCCCCTCTCCATAACTTGGGTTTTTACCTGTCTCTTCATGTGCTCCACATTCTCAGTATACTGTATTCCTTTTTTTCATTGAAACTATTTCTTGCATCCATTCAAGCCATTTCTTTCTCTCATCCTCCACTCCCCCTTATTTACTTCATCCCACCAAACTGAATGATTCTTACTAGTGTTAACTTCATGACACTGCACACATCTTTAGCATTCATAATCAGAAATGCCCTATATTCATACTCCAAGTTGTACAGTTCTATTTGCTCCCAGTTCATTGGCTCTACTTTGACTTCCCTACAATAGTAATGCAGTAAAATCTCATGGATTTCTTAATTATTGTCATTTGGAAAATTTCATAACTGAAGTCTCTTTGGTGGAGGAGATTTTCCCCATGCTGAATATGATACAATAATCTGATGGTAAAAAGAATGAACCAAAGGAGAAATCACTGAATTCAAGGAGTTAATCTTTCAAGACAGCTGCATTCATTCATTCCAGCTCATTCCACCTCTGTGCATATACCCATAACCTGATTAAAATTTAACTGCAGGGCTACAGTCCTTTTCACTTAGTCTTTCTACTGTACTGGAATCTCATATAGATTTTCCCCATCCAGAAGACAGTATGCCTCAACCCATCCAGTCTCCGGGTGGATCCAGCACGGCCTCTTCTCGTGATGCTTCACCTTCCCGGGAGATCTCACCCCTCGTCAATTCCCTCAAGCCTCCCACCATCATCCGCCGGGGACCCCAGGGCTTTGGTTTCACCATCAGGGCCATCAGGGTCTACTATGGAGACAGTGACTACTACACTGTCCACCACTTGGTTATGGTGAGTCTCTGGCTTGAATTTCACTCTTTTTTTTCTCAGCATTATAAGATCATATCCAAAATACATTTTGTTTCACTTTGTTTGTAAAGAATTTTGTTTCACTTTGTTTGTAAAGATTCCAGCATGTTTGCATGCATTGGCCTTGATCACTTGATGGCGACTTTCCACACTGCTCAGTCTTTAGCAGCCTCTTTATTCAGTTCCATATCCCCTGAGGGCACACTGTATGAGGTTGTCCAGTTCTTTTTTCCATAATTACTCCTTGTTGAATTTTCTCCCCAGTGCTGCCTATGCTAGCTAATTTGTCAGGCAAACCTCTCACAGGATGTGAATCATTCTGTCTGGTTGACTTAGACATAGGGCTCGCTGTGAAACCGGATATTTTTGGCCTTGGTTATACTTGGTTCTGATGGTTAGAACACCCCAGTTAAATTTGTCCAGAGTAATTAAGAGTTGATGTAGAAAGGTATATGGTGGTTGTGTGCTTCAGTCAAAATTCATGTCGAGGAGTTAGAGGGATGCTGTTCTCAAGAGTCTTACTGTGATTTTGGAAGAAATTTAATGGTATGGGATTTTGTCAGAGTGGTCATTGTTTTGGGCTGATAGATGAACACATAGATAGACAGATAGACAAAAAAGTTGGAAAGTTGACAGATAGATATAGATAGAGATGGATAAATACAGGTAAACAGACAGAGAGACGGATATATATGCCGATAGATACATTCATATATAAGACAGCTACATAGATGGATAAAGATAGTATATTAAATAGACAGACAGACATAGAGATAGATAGATGGATGGATGGATGGATATTCAGACAGACAGCTAAATCTGATAATGCAGATTCAGATATAATTGTAGTGAGAGGAGTTTTTACTTGGATATGTTTTAGTGTCACAAACATGGCGATGTTGCATGCTCACTGACAACCCATAAAAACATTTTTGTTGCTGCATGAAATTCCTCAGCATAAAAGTCTGGTAAACAAGTAGTATTGAAGCTGGTAGCATGCGTACAAGAGATACAGCATGCATTGTAAGAGAGATACCTCGGATAATATTTTTTGGCACACACAGTGAAAACAAGGACAGCTGGGTCTCGAGGAAAAGTCTGTTTAAAAAATAGAGATGGACAAGCTTGTTGGTGTTGCCATCATAGGTATTGGGATGTTGAGAGTAGTGATTATGATGGCCTTCTCCCTGATGTCTCAGATTTAGTGTATCAAAGAAAAGTTATTTCTCTCTCTCTCTCTCTCTCTCTCTCTCTCTCTCTCTCTCTCTCT
>JAGKTI010009674.1:12879-30364 GCA_018397915.1 Birgus latro
TATCTCTCTCTCTCTCTCTCTCTCTCTCTCTCTCTCTCTCAAAATAGTCCCTTTTTGAGCCTCATTTAACTTCCCCCCCTCCCCCCCAGTAATAGCTGTTGTTATTTGGGTAAGCAGAGGGGAAATGTGAATCTGACATTCAAGTTGTACCTTGTGTTTAGGGAAAATACTAATCAAATACACGTGAAATGTTTCAAGTTAGAGGCTCTTCAGCGTCTAACCTTACGTCACTTGAATGTTTCAGAGTATTGCCACCTTGAAGCATTAATTATAATAGTATGGATTGTTTCTGATGAATAGTTCGTAGGTGGGGATGCACACCATCCACTCATTCGATGTTGTGCTGTTCTCGGGTGGCTGCCCTCTCCTCTCTTCCTTCCTCTTATGTCTTCCTTTCTTTCTTTCTTTCCTCTTCCTTCTTTCTACAGGTGACTACACTTAGTGATAAGCCAAATAGTTTCCTGCACACCATGAAATGATTTACTATGCTGGGTGGTAACCACATAACCAAACTGTGGCGCCTGGTGGTTTAGTGGGTAATTAAAATGCTCCAACCAGACTGAGCCCATGTCAGTTTGTATCCAGGGAGTGGTTGAGATTTATTGCTCACGTAATGCCACTCAGGGATGAGTGTTCTCTTAAATGTCAGGACCAACTTGCCTAGCCCTGGGCTTCTGTGCTTCTCAAGGAGCAACAGAGGATTTGATTATATATGCATGTTCTCATGAATAAAGAATTTCATTTGATATGGACTCCCATATTCATTGAGATAATATTGTAAATTATAGTAATTTTTAGATTTTATGCTGCAGAAATTTGCATAGAAAATGAAATCATAGTATTATGAGAAAACTCATCATACACCAGACACTGGTGCCCCTTAATGTTCCAGTTTTTCCATGTGATCCCCTGGAAATGTTCCATGGCTCCTTTGGGGGGCCATAGGGCCCACATTGAGAACCAGTGTTAAATGAATGTAATTTGATCTAGTTCTACTAATTTAGAATTTTTTATCTTTTGTTGTACTTGTTAATTGGTTATTTGTATTTTTCCTATGGGTGACTCTACACTGAGTGACAAGCCTAATGGTTTCCTTTACACCTGGAAAACATTTGCTATGCAGTTTGGTAACCATATTATCAAGTTATGGTGCCTGGTGGTTTAGTGAGTAATTAAGGTGCTCCAGTCAGATTGAGCCCATGTAGGTTGATATCCAAGGGGTGATTGGGGTTTATTGCTCACGTAATACCACTCAGGGATGAGTGAGCCTGGTCACTCTCATCTTAAATGTCAGGACCAACTTGGCTAGTCCCAGGTTCGTATGCTCCTCATGGGGCGACATAGGATTAGATGATGGATAGATGAATGGTGACTCTGTATAGGGCCAAGATTCCAGTGGCTTGAATGATGAGTGAATGGAAGTGTGGCCCATTGGATTGGGCAAATTTGGGCTGTCTGGACATTGCTGCTCCTCACCCTGCCCTAGAGTGGGAAAGGAGGTCTGGATGATGATGATGACTACGACGACGACTCTGTACTGAGTGACAAGCCAAATGGTTTCCTGTACACCAGAAAACCATTTACTGTGCTGGATGGTAGCCATATAACTATATTATGACTCCTGGTGGTTTAGTGGGTAGCTAAGGAGCTCCATTTAGATTGATCCTGTGTAGGTTTGTATCCAAGAGGTGGTTGGCATTTTTTTGCTCACATAATGCCATTCAGGGATGAGAGAGGCTGGTCACTCATATCTTAAATGTCAGGACCAACTTGCCTAACCCCGGGCTCCTCCACTCCTCATGGGACAACATAGGATTGGATGATGGATGGATTTTTCCAGTGGTCTCCCTGGACTTTTTTATACTAAAGTTTTTGTAAAATGGTGTTTCTGTTACTCACTGCTGCACATTAATTTACTGGATAGCCACATGTTTTCTCTTGTTGAGGATAATTCCATCATGATATAGTACATTGGGAAGGAAATTATGGATATATCTGATTTTCTTGTAGAATTTGTTGTGTGTTTTAATCAAGCAGTTTTTATAAATATCTTCTTTGCAAGATTTGATCACTTCATTGGTAGTTTTGCCTAGACTGTTTAGTGACTTTTATTTTTAGTCTTACTGTTTCAGCTGAGGGTGGCTGTATTATTTGTAATGCAGTTTGATGTAGGAGGGAACTTTGGATTGCATTTTTATGTGGCTTCTGGGAATGTAGAATTTGCCTTGCTTTGGTGTTTTGTTGGTTTTAGTGATTGTCTTGGAGAATGAGAAAGAGCCAATATTCAGTGGTTTGAGGAACAGTTTTATGCATTATGTTGGGATGTTGTTCAGAGTTAATCTGCAATCACAAACATAGTACAAACACTATGCAGTAGTACAGTATTGTCTCTAGCGTTTAATTCCACTCAATCTGCTATGTCGTCGTCGTCGTTATCATCATCATTATCATCATCATCATCATCATCATCATTTTCATCATCGTCATTATCTTCATCATCAACCTTCGTCATCTTTAAAATGCATCTCATTCCTTTTTTTCAGGATGTTGATCAGCGTAGTCCTGCTTTTGATGCTGGACTTCGGCCTGGGGACCTCATAACCCACATCAATGGAGAGGCCATCCAAGGATTGTTCCACACCCAGGTGGTGACGCTGCTAATGAGCTCCACAGACCATGTCTCCCTCAGGTCAATGCCACTTGACCAAACCTCTATCAGAGCAGGTGATTGCAAAACTATTATGTCTTACTTGGAAAACAGTATCCAAAGGTTTAGTAAATACCTAATTTACCAATATCCTTAGTATAATAAAAAAAAGTTCTTTGACAAGAAATATCAGATCAGTCCACAAGTAATACTGCATTCTGTTTTGTAAATAGAAGAATATGCATTTTACAGGGTACTATGTTATTTGTGTGGATAACAGTAAAATTCATCCTTTCCTGACACAGCATTAAGATGATCATTGCATTAAGCTGTATTAATCAAAATCAAGGACTGCTGTAGCAGCTATCCCCATGTACAGTATTTTAATTTGTTCTTTGAATTGAAGATCAGACATTTGAGTGGTTGTGGACAGTAACACCTGTCAGACAGTTTTCTTGGTGAATGAAATACACAAGCTCTGGTAATTTTTCATATATAGAATTGAGAGTGATGTCAGATTAAGCATCTTGTATTGACTTATACTGTAATTAAATGGCGGGATCAGTTTTGTAAACATTGATATAAGCTACTTTAAGTGGCCCTATTGCTTTGTGATATTTTGGGTTCATTGATAATAATGTGTAACCCTTGTGTTTCATAGAGTTTCTGATTCTAATAAGAAGAGGGCATGAGTTCCCTAATTTATACCGAGATACCTTTGGAACCAATGGACTCGGATGATATTACCCCTTTCTGTGCCCTCTGTAAATGTTGACACACTCTAATACCAGGCTCGTCTTTAGGCGGTCGGAAGAGAAACCCAGGGGCGTCCAAACTTGCCAAACGCCTTCCATGTAAACAGCGACGGCCTAAAAAGGACAGCGATAAACGACGAAAGACTTCACTGTTCCGCAAGGTCTCCAACAAACGGGTTTCAGCTGAAATTCAGCAGCAGGTTAGTTAGTTCATTAATTAATTCATTTTTTTACTTTATTGTGATTTGACTAATTGTATTTTCAAGGAACCATGTTAACTAACAGTAAGCATTATTCAGACTTAAATAATGCTGATTTTGTTTTACATTTTGCCAAAAGGTACACAGGGCAGGTATTACCATTGAAGGTATTAACCTCAACCTTTGAGAAGTACTGTAACCATTATATATCTTACTGGTGTGGTATACCATGTTTTTTATCAGCATAATTTTTTGCAAGGCAGTAGTAAGGAGATATTAGGACATGACATTACATTATGCATGATACTCAGTGAGTGTAATGAATTTTGAGAAGTACTTAGGAAGTATTGTTACAATTTTTTCATATTTGCAGTAATGAAGTAGGCAGGCTAACACTTGCTCCATTTTCCCTAACTTCACCTAAACATTTTCTTTTTCAAATTCTGAATACCTAAATTCTATGTACCTTTTACCAGTAACTCCTTGTTATGTAACCTAAGGTTACTATATTGAATTGACTTCCTGTTGTGAGTCACTTCAAAAGCTGTATTAGAATATTACATTACTTGTAAGGATTACTTATGATAGAGCTGTTTCATCATCATTTTGAAATCCTGATCCAACTCAGTATTCAGAGTGTTTGTTAGAACATGTACCTAAGATAAAGATTATTCATTGTAGTTTATATATGGCAGTGTATGCTTCTTTGAGTGAGTTCAAGTCATAGCTAATTCAGGCCAAAATTTTTCCGAAAAGTTTACATCATTTTAATACTGAGTGGAACTTTATTACTTATGTTGTAATTGTTGAAAGGAATTGTAAACTTTTGGGTGGTTATGATTAATCCCTCAGACTAGTTTACAGACTGAAGAGTGACATGATATATAAATTACCTCATACATAGCTGAAAATAAGTAATTATTGTCTGAAATTTTCTGCTCTGAATGATGACATTCAGCTGGGAATGAGGGTTGAAATGATGATGATAGGGTAAAATGCAGATAATGATATAAAGCTTTGGGGTGTGTGTCAGAATAAAATTTTTTGCAACACTGTCAGGCTAAGAGTAGACATTGTGAAGATGTCATACATGTCTGCATAGCACATATGTGAATCTTGTGACTATAATTATAGGTGAACAATCTATTATACAGTGCGTCTTGTGACAATATACCAAGAGCGTTACTGGATATTGCTGGAAAAAGTTGTCATTTCGCTCATTTCTTTTGCAGCTGACTACCCCTCAGTCGGCTCCTGTTTTATCTCCTGATTTTGTGCCTCAGTTCTCGGCTACTTTGGTACGGCGATGTGCTTGATGCTGCGTCATAGAACCAATGACCCTAGTTCTGTTTGCTTGTGCCCCTTCCTTCCCTCCCTCTCTCCCTCCCTTACACTATTAACCATGTACCTCTGACCACTGATTGTTTTGCAATGGTATTTCTCCTCACCCTGACTGCTGTTTTACCTTCCTGTTTTTTCCCCCTAACATTGTCTTTAACTCCTCTGTCAGTAGTTATGCTAGCTTTTTTTGAGTTGATTTTTCTCTGCAGTTATAGAACATTGATACTTTAGAGTTTGCAAATGGTTTTCTGGAAGATGATTAATAGTCATGCAGTGCATTGTAAAGTTGTGGATATAGAAGTTAGTGCTCACACATTCAACTCTGCCAGCTCAGGCAGAACTTAGACTTAAAACATTGGGTTAGAGGAGTAGCATCAAGGATAGAAGATTATATAGAAATGTGGGTACAGTTTTAAGATTCCATTAAGACAAAAAGTTGTAGTGCTTGCATCTGTGGGTTTGCTCTTCTTGTAAGATGTAGAACACACGTGGGATGTATGCTTGATCAGAGAGAACATACATGTATGTTGTCCCAAATTTTAACCAAAAAAAGTCCTCTTGTAGGTGAATCTTATATGTCATATTTCTTCAAGTTTAACTATCTGTTGAGTATAAGTATTCAGAATCAGAATATAATTAAATTTTCATTTCCATAATAATTCTCTTGTGTAAAAACTCCAAACTTGGATCCAGCAATGGAAGAGTAGTGTATATAGTAGCTATAAATTTATGCAAATTTATTTACTTTAATTTAGTACAGTACAGTAGTTGGTAATTTACTGTGATTGCCATTATAGGACAGTTTTGTACAGGCATTTCCAGTGGCAACTAGGCAAAGACAGCTTATGACTGTGATTGCACCCTTGTAATTCACTTGATGATGACTGAAAAGATATCACTGATGAAAAATGAGAATGAAAAATGTGAACATTCCAAGTGTGAAAATATTTGGTGCTCTTGACATGAGGAAGTTTTACCCACAGTAGGGTAGGAAACTGGAAAGAAACCAAGGGAAAGAAAAAGCATTGCATTCTCCATTGTCAACCTTTGTTCCTTTAAGTTGAGATGTTACCGTACATAGAATGTTCCTGTGTCAGATCTGATTGAACAGTTTTGATTTATTTGGTTGATTTTGAATTGTGAGTGTGTAGTTCATCTGGTGTGTTGCCAGCCTCACAGTCCTCCACTCCCAACTCCTGTCAAGTGTTGTGTGGGCTGCTATCAGTGTAGTGAGGACAACTATGGTGGACAGTATAGTTGTGCAGCCAGCATAGTGTACCGTACAACATTGAGTCACACTGCTTCCTTGTACATATGTAAATCTGAGCCTGTATATGGTGTAGTTCATGTTGTACTAAGCATAGTTATCACTGTCTAGTTTAGTTCATAGAATAGAAAACTATATTTATGGGACAGTCATGTAACTTCTGAAGAAATAATTTCATGCCAGATATTATGTTGTTAAATTGATTATGTGGGAGTAATATCTAAATGCATTATATGCATGTGACATAAATTTGACATTTTCATTTACCTTAATTATGAGGTAGAAACTTTGTCAGTTGACTTTCAGATTTTGTCATATTTTTACATTTTCAAGTGAAGAGCCAGACTATAAGTAACTTTGATGGTTGAATTTCATTTACTTACTAAAGTTAATTTTGCATTGGTTTGCTTGCAATTTGGTTTGCATTGTTTGCTTAAATAATTCAAGAGATGAATAGCAGCAACGAACAGTTGTTATTGACGACATTTTTCTTTCCAGCTGGCTGCTTCAGGCTCGCCACCAATGTTGACACCAAGCAGAAGTTTCCAGTCTTTGAATCGCTCAGTCTCTTCCCAGGACAGCATCCCAAGTTCCCCCACTCGTTGCAAGTCCCCTCACTCCCCTCCTGCAGCCCGCCTTTTCTCCCCATCAGTGGAACAAGTACAGTCTCCCCTCAACTCCTCAGGATCCTCTTCTCCCACTTCTTCTGTACCCAACTCACCTGCTGGATCCTCCACTCTTCACCAGCGTCCATCATCTCTCCATGTTGTCAACCACAAAGTAACAAATGTCAAGAGCTTCCGATCACCAAATAGAAGGAAATCTGCAGGACATATCCCTCTCTCACCCTTGGCTCGCACGCCTTCACCTTCCCCTCTCCCTGCCTCTCCTACTAGATCCCCCTCTCCTTTAGTACATCACCATCATAATCACCACCACCACCACCATTATCATCATCATTGCCCTGGATCCTCAAATACAACCCAGACTTACTCCCCTGGATCATCCCTCACCCCTGGACCAGCCACAAAGAAATGCTTAGGGAGACCTAAAAGTGCTGAACCTGGATCCCCTTTGCTTCGTCGGGCACTTTCTCCTGACCGCCTCCACCCTAGGTCAGCTGAAGCTAAGGGCACAGCCACAATAAGCCCTCTTGCCACACCATCTCCAAAACTGTCAAGTAATCCACCAAGATTGACTATAACCTCCCAGTCGCCACCAAACTATGAAACCCCTAGTGTGGTTCGGTCAGCTGCTCCTACGCTACTTACTCAGAGGTTTAGTACTGCTGTAAGTCTACCACCTACACTTCCCAGCAGTACACTAGAGGAGGCTCCAGAGGAGCTAGATTCACCTGAGCGGCAGGAGGCATCAAGGGCAAATTTTTGTGAAAGCCCCCAGGGAGGCAGAACATCTCTGCCAGGGACCAACAATGCTTGCTGTGGGGGCGAAGGGACCTCGGGATCCTGCAAAGAGAGCCACCGATCAAGCATTCCTTCACATAGTGGCCTCAGCGGATGTTGTATAAGTGAAAGAAGAGGCAGCAAGGATCACGCAGAAGGGAAAGAAAAGTCTCGCAGTGACTCTCGAGGTCGCAGAGACTCAAGGGATCTGAGAAGAGAGGACAGCAAGCGTGAGTCACGCCGTACTGCACAGGAGAAACGTGAACTCTTCAAGGCTGGCAAGGAGAAAGAGGGCACCTCCTAGGACTGGCCCACCGCTGGCCTGCCTGTAGCCCCAAGTGGCACCAATTTGTGCCTCCAGCACTTGTGTGTGTTCTGGGCAGGACCGCGGCATGCCTTCTCCAATAAATAATGGATTCCTTCCCTCTCCTGCTTTATGGGCAAATGTTATTAAAGTAAAGGAGTAGCTATGCTACCAAAAGCATTCCTTGTGTATTGTTGGTGTGTGTTAAGTTGTGTGGAGTTGTTGTGATGCCACAGGTCTGGTTGTGTTGCTAACATTGTGATATTACAGAGACCATGACAGTTTAATTCTTGTGTGTCTAATACAGTCACCTATATTTAGGCACTCATAATCTTTGGTCCCTGTCATTTTGTAAATACTTTATTGTAATATGTTTCCTTTATCTCAAAGATTTTTACGTTTTTACTTACAGTTTAGAGTTGAATGTGTTTAATTGCAAATTATAGATATAAATGTACTCATATTCATTTATCATTCATGGATTTTTTCCAGTGTTGTGTATATTTTGTCCCTCATTGTCATATTGCTGTACAACCTCAATGCTGCCATGTTGGAGCAGTCAGGTGGGAATTAGTTAAATAAGTAAATTTGCCAATTTCAATCTGCTTCCCTCAGGTTATAGGGATTAAACTAACATGGGGAAAAAAAAAATGCTGGCTGAGGTTTCAGCTATGCTCTTGATGAAGTGATCTGCTTGTTTTTCTTGCTGTTTTAAGGTGTCACATAGTGTACTTAAAAATAGTTTCTGTTTTTACTGCAGTCATAGATGTTCTTACCGTTTGTGTATGTGCAGATGCATTTACATTGCTGGTATGAATATGCAGGACTTAGTTGATATCGTGAAGCACGATCGGCATTTTTTGTGCATAGTGTTAGTTGCTCGAAGTTCTTTAACATTGATTCCAATTTCATAGTTGTTGAACTTAGATTTTTTGCATGAGTAAAGTTATTTGTGTAATGTCTGCCACCCTTGAATGTGAAGCAATGGATTACTGTATTACAAAAGAAATTGGAAACTTTCTTGTAAGGGTTTACAGGTTACTGTTTTCATGGACACCATAATGCTTCCCATATGCATTTTGTCATAATAGATATGTTTATGGTCAGGTACTGTTTTGAGGCTTTTACCTAGCAGTAGCAAGTCCTTTCGTGACACCAGTCTCCCATTAGGTAGCAATGAGGAAACTTTGTATATTGTGTAGAAACTGTTTGTAAAGAAAAATGTTATTTTCAGTGTATAGTAACTTGTAGCTTCTAAGATTTGTGATATTTAATAAAGGTTTCCGATATGTGATTAGCCAGCGTAGTTCCCTGCTATTGTAACTCACCAGACTTACCAATGGGACCAGTGGTTATGTCTTCACGTGCAGCCTGATGTGTCATTTCACTTCGGTACCAGTCAGTAGAGACCTCCAACTTCGTATGTATTCCCATTTCTTCATGCTGATGACATATTTTCTGCTTAATTTGTGCTACCTTCATATGATAATATTCAGCTCTGGTGTGGCTTTTTGAACTGGGGGAGGAGTTAGATGTAGCCTTCATTATCCTGTTCAGTATGAGGGACGTTTCCTAAGTTGAACAAAACTGTCTGGGGGTAGCAAGACTTAAATTTAAGATGTCACTATTGAAGAGGTTAACCAGACAAAAAAAATAAATAAATAAAAAAATGGTGAATCTTTACTCTTAAGATATCAGTTTCAAACTCAGTATAACTTCTCAAACTCGACTTTGTTTCAGTACTGCAATATTGGTGTTGAGACGAATATAAGTTGTGTACAAGTATAAAACAGGAATATCTGTGGGCTGAATCTGGCATATGGTACTCTGTAATGTTTTGTTGGGCTGACTCACACAGGTTTTCAGAAATTTGATGGTGAGTAAACAGAGGCTTTGCAAAAATTGCTACATAGCAACTTTTCAGAGTTAAACTTTTGAGATATGATTGCTTGCTCAATAAGACTAGTCTGAGAAGTGGTACTGTTGTAGATGACTAGAAAGACCATTGCAGTAAAATATTCCTACCAACTGTCCTCGCATGTTGAGTCTTTTCCCATTCCCTCAGACTCTCACCTCCCTCCCACTTCCCACTTCTTTATATTTTAAAATCCCCTATCCCCACTGTTCCCTTTTGTATTCCCCTTCCTATTCACCGAGCCTCTCACATCCTCCCACTTCTCAGTTCTTTTTTACCCCCTTTTTTTTTCCCCCTCAGCTCCCCTTTCTTTTCCCTCCTCCCTTTCCCCTTTCCCAATTTCCTTCAGTTTCCCCATCACCCTGCTCAGTCATATTATTTGGGGTCTTAAATGTGAACTTACTGGACAGACCGAAAGGCTATGCAGATATTAAAGATATCAGGTTGATGAAGCCACTGGTCAGAACATGAAACCATTACTGGGGACAGATACAGGTACCATTCAGCAATGGCAGGGGAGGGACAGAAGCTGCAGAACTACAGTAGAACTCTGATTACCTGTATAGCACTGTTCCTGAGGCCTTTTGGGTCACAGAAATTATGGATAATTGATTACCACTTACAACAGTTGTCTAAATCTTTTTAAGGCATGTCCAACACTTTTATCAAGTAATTTGGTAGCAGAATGTTATAAAGAGGACATTAACAAATGTTGCAGTGTATTGGTGTGTGCACCAATTAAATCCAGCAGTAGCAAGGTTTCATTCTGAGTGTGGAAAGACAAATGGGTGATGTGTGATTTACCCTGATTAATCTGACTTCTGCTGTACTTGGCTGCATGGATACTGTTGGAGTTGATGCTATGTTGGGCTATTTTTTCTAGTTGTAATTATAAATGTCTTGTCAGCTTTACTTAAATGTCATTCAGACCAATTCCAGTGGATAACTTTTGCACATTAAAAGAAAAAATCTGTATATGTTTTGAGAGTGGATGGTGCAGAGTACAAAGTTAAAAACTAATGAAAAGAAAATCCCTAAATGTATGAAAAGTGTTTGATACAATAGATTGGAATATTTAGAGTAGAATTATTTTGCCTGTTCTAAGTATTTAAATTATTTCATATGATACTAAAATGAACTCAGAGCTTAGGAATTGCATTTGTTATTTTTTCTCGTTAATATGCAGTTGGTGTATATTTTTACCTCGTATCATTGTAAAGCTTACTAAGTCCATAAGTAAGGAAATACTGTACTTGGATAAGGCGAATTTGTTTGAGATTTTAATGTAAAGTTTTATCTGTTGTATAATCCTTAAACCCCATACTGTTGTGGTACATATAATACCATGTTATTTTTGTATTGATGGTGTCAATTCCAGATCTTTGATGATTATGCCTGTGTTGTACTTTGAATATTTATATGGGAGGATAACATATGGCAGAGTTCTAATAAGATGCACTGTTTGTAAATTTATGCAGAATTGGGATTTTATGTGTGTCAATCATCATTCATGTATTTATCACTAATGTAATCACCTACACACAGTTTACCCTTCACAATATCCCAGAAACAATTTGGTCTTAACATTGTGACTAAAATTAACCTGAGAATGTCCCCTGCCAAACACTGATAAGATTTGCCACTTTCATATCCAACATGGTTGCTACGTCGTCACACATCCCAGGTTTTCTAGATAATAACTTAGAGAAAATAAAACTGTCATAGGTTTCCTACTGTTTCTTACTTGATCCTGCAGATACCTTTCATACATCATCATTTTCAGGGGGGGAAAATGTGCAGATGATTAGACACGTGTCAGGGGTTTGAATGATGTCCAAATGAGTGTCTGGCCCTTTTCATTGGGCATGCTGTTGATAGTTCTCCCATATTTTCATTTTCTTGCCTTGTTTTCTGAAGGATTCAAATCCCCAAGAGGTGGCTGGAGATAATTGTCATTATTAATATGCAGCCATAGGGTAGACAAGTCACCGACCCTTAAATTATGTTCTTCTGTACCACAGTAGCATAAGTTTAGATCTTTACACTTCAGGAGAGTTAATTTCGGGTGCTTTCTTCCTGCTGTAACCCCTTGGGCCTGTGTGATGTGCTATTTAGTTTACTCATAGCAACCATACAATTTCATTCTATTTAGGAAATATCATTAATTCCTCCAGTTTGAAAAATCGCTCCTTAAGTGAATGAAATAGTCTGAAAGATAGCAAGATTAAACTGAAAAGTGTATCACTGCATTCAAGGGGTTTGAATGAGACTGCATTCTGTAGCAACTCAGTGATGTAGTTTTATGCCTTTCACCCCACTTTTGGGAATTTAAAGCATTGCTTTTGTGTATGAGACTTGGAGTGTGTAGCACTGTGTGACTGCCACTTCTGGCAACAACCAGCAGTCCTTAAGGTGGTATAGAAAGCTCTACGTCTTGGTCAATCACATGCTCTGACCCACTTTAGACAATGGTGGAAGAAAGAAGTATGTAAAGTGAAAAGGGTACATTAGCGAGAATAATTACTGCTGCCTTTGAGTTTAGATTTTCAACATATGTCATGAGAACCATGAATTTAAATTACTTATGTTATAGACACGAAACTGCAAAGAAAAGTTTGTTCCTGAGTTCCCCTCCCCCCCCTGAAATGTGCCACTAGTAAGAGCAAGTGCCATACTCAGGTTCTCCATTTTTTACTTAATAGGATAATGACTAGAATTCTTTGGCACAAAGACGAGCTAAAAATATGGAGAAGTGTGGTCCAAATGGCTGATGAAGTAATACGATGCTAAATAAGACAACTGAGGTTATACCAGCTATAGTTAAGAAGTATTGTTATTCCAAGGCCTTATCAGTCACTTGAGTCTATGATATTACAGGTACTGGATTGTACTGTCTTATTTGCGTTATCTTGCATTGAACTAGTATGGTAGGCAGAGGAGAGAAATATTGGCATACTGGTACTATTCTGCTTTTAAATCCTGTACAGTACAGAATCTAAAAGAAACATAGATGTACTGTGCAATCTCTTCGGTCCTAAAACTCCCTTGCTAGCTGTAAAATAGACCGTAAACTAGCTTGATCAGTGTTATCACTTTTTTTTTTTTTTTCCAGCAACCATCTTCCAGTAGTTGCATGATGGACATCATCAAAGCAAAGGAGATAAGTTATGCACATGAGTTATAATTATATAGTAGTTCTTTACTGGTGTATTTGAAAGCATCTGTGGAGAGGATCAGTAAAAATCTGCATCAGTGTTGTGGCACTCGGCAATATTATAAGGCATAGTGGTTTTAACAGTTGATGGAGAGGCTAAAGGATTAGCTGTTGACAGTCAGACTAATACTGTATGTTGCTTACAATTTGGTAACGTGTGACTACAAACTCTTATCGAATACTGTTCTGCTGAGTGCACTGGAGAGAGGCTGCTAATACCCTGTGTACTTGGGCAGGGTATAATGGACTCCTGGTAATCAGAGGACGGATCAACAGTTAAAAAGTTGGATCATGTTGAAGAACTACAATATGCATGATGCTATAGAAGTCCATTTTATAAATGGATGATAGCCTCGGGCTGAACTTGAGAAACAAGCTTTGAGATTGTTCAGTTCGTAAAGTTCCTCGGAGGCTGTTTTCATTAAATTATACGTCATCGCTGTTGCTCGAATTATTGTCCATAACTATCAATTTTACACTCACGTGCTGCGTCCCAGCACTTAAGCGAACCTAGAAATTTTTCAAGTTTTCTTTGATGTTATTTAGTTTTGGAGGGCTCAAGAGATGGCGCTGAGGGGTAGGCGCCTTGGGCTCAGTCACCCTAGTTGACAGAGGTATATTAATTTTCAATAGTTATATGGCTCTTCAACATAGATATGAGACTTTTATAAAAGAATAATATTCACATAATTGGTATGGTTTGCAGTAGTAAATAATAATGTTTCTCTTTTTCTTGAACCCTTAGAAACAGAGGACCACTATTAATCCTAGTTGGCATCCTCCGAGGCCCAGCAAGAAACGAGCGTTAGTGACTAGATGTGGTGCGGACGGGGTGGGTGTGTCGCTTCTCCTTGTAACTATATTGACCACTGTGTTTGTGCATTCGTGTTTATCTGGATTTATTATGGTGATTGCATCTCTTGGATAATTCGCCGACACACAGGTGAGTAAAACTTAAGTAACCTTTTGGAAACGGCCGCTATAAATAATTTTTCATGAATTTTGGCCTTGTTTTGGGGGCAGGCCTGAGTACGGGGTTGGAGTTCACCCCGTACTGATGGGACGAGAGTGCTCAGTTTGCTTTAATCTTCGCAGGCACGGGACAGTTGATCCTATAATTAGAGGATGCGTAAAGCATATACCCAAGACGCCAGACTTTTAATCTTCCATATTTTTACAAAGCTTATTTAATGTAGAGGTAGCCAAGGCGGTGGTAATCGGATCATCCTATCATATGTCTGGGCGAGTCTGCAACAAGTTATTAGGGCCTCATAATACGTAGGTTGTGCACTTAGGGCTGATTTGTGTATGTGTGCCTCTGACAATGTGGAGAAGTTACAGAATCAGGTTGTTGAGCAGCGTGGATGTTGTGTGGTACCAGCTGGGCAATCATGTGACCGCAAGCAACGCGACGAATTTGAAGTTTTTAGTGAATAGTAGTACCAGGGTTGTTCTAGCCGGGTTGAGTAATGATTGAATGCGTAATTATGATGAATGGATGTAAGTCTGTCCTCTTCATAGCCATTCCTTCGTCAATTAATTAAATGCTTAGCGGTAGCCGAATAATGAAGGTTAAGGTTTTGTGCTTATTTTCGCAAAGTAACATGTTCGGCGTGACGCAGGGCATTTAAAGTTTCGGGTCCTTGGATTTTAAATTCGTGGTATTACGAGTATTGCCATTGCATTGTTAGTGGTTGCAACATCGTGTGAGCGGATCAGTTTTTATTTCTTAGAGTTTCGACATCTTTTGCCCTGTTGAGATAAGCGGCATAGGGTCGTAAAACCGAACTAGACTAAACTTTGAGGTGAGCCCTCAGATTGTTCTTCCTTGATTACCGTACCCGTCCCCGGAGCTCGGGGATTGTTCTTCCTTGATTACCGTACCCGTCCCCGGAGTTCGGCTGTCTGTCTTAATAACCTTACTTGAAAACTACTGGTGCGATTTTTACTAAAATTACAGGGATGATGGTATCTGACCTGATCACCAGATTAAATTTTTGGCCAAGGCCTAGGCTGTAGGTCCAAAATACATAAAGAAAAGAAATAGTTTTTTTTTTCGCCAAAACTCCTTTTAAATTCGTCATATCGACATGTAGCCAAAACCTAAAGGTGCATCTTTCAAATCTGCATCCTGTAACATGCATCATTACATCAGAAGTGTCACCCTCAGCGGTCGGGGGGTCGGGCCTAAAATTTCAAATCGACATAAAATCGTCAGTTTTCACCCGATTTACTCCAAATTTGACATGTGACATATTTGACTAGATATCCTGTTGTGTTTATACGTAATCATTGCCGGGGACGGGTTTGGAGTGCCTTGGCACCGCACCTTGTAAGATCATTGGCTTAACAACAGGCTGAGATTACATGTTACAGGATCATATCACTTTCTTATTATCGCAAACTTTGTCACTTCATAACGTGTTGTCGGCTTTCACGCACACAGTGACTGTCAGAAAACACTGGTTTATTATTCATTTTGCCAGTTTAACTTAAAACTTTTGTAATCTACAATATAAACTCTGAGAATTGTTTTGTTAGCATGTTTTCTACATTTCACTATTCCAAACAAATAAAATGTTAAGGACCGGTACGTATTGTTGTTAATTTTTGCACATTTGTACGGATATATTATTAAATTTCAGTCGTCTCGTGGTCCAGTCTGCAGATGTATTTCTCGTTGCATAATCGTTCGTTAATTAATTTCATATCCCACTTCCCTTTTGTTCTTTGTTCTTCTTGATGTCCCTTATGCGGTTGGTGCCCTATTCATTATGACCACAGCTTTCTTTTTACTCTTTTCATCCCCCCCCACTTCAGTCTTTTTCACTTCTTGTTTACCCCTCACATACTGTATATCCCTTTCGTCCCCATCTGCCTGCCCCCCATCCGTCCTTCTTGCCGTCTTCTCCCCGTCCTTCCGCCCTCTTTCCCTCAGGCTTCCTCCCTCCCCTACCCCCTCTAGCTTCCTCTGCCTCCTACCATTACCCACTCCCCGTCCTCTTGTTTCTTCTTCCTCTCTACTCCTCCCGTATTTCCACTTCCTATCTCCATCATCGGTCACTCACTTGTAAATGCTCCTTTCCTTCCTACCGTCAACATTCTCATTCCCCTCTCGTACTGCTCTTTCATCTCACTTTCCACCTTCCCCTGATTTTTCAGCCCTTACACTCTGCCCAGTCTGCCTCTTCTCTGCTCTGTATCATCCATTTTCCCACCAACACCTTCCCCTATCTTCCTCCTCCTTTACTGAGCCTCCTCCCCAACAGATTGTCGCTCCTTTTCCTCACTTAATTCCATTTTCTCTTCCCTCAACATCTTTCTCCCTCCCAAGCATGCACGTTTTCCTTAGTTCTCTCTGCTATCTCCCCAAACATACCGGTATGACCCCTTCCCGTCCCCATATTTTACACCCCCTCTTCTTCCCCAAACTTTACAACTCCTCTCCTTCCCCAGCTGTACACCACTTCCCCATGCCCAAACTTTACACCTTTTCTCCTTCCCCAAACTTTACACCCCTTCCCTTCTCCAAACTGTACACCCCCTCCCTTCCCCAAACTTTACACCCCCTCCCCTTTCCCTGACTTCACATACTTTTCCCTTCTCCAACTTTATATGGTACGCCTTTCCCTTCCCTAAACTCTGGACTCAATCCCCTTCTCCAAGTTTTACACCCCTTCCTCTTCTCCAAACATTACATTCCCTTCCCTTCCCAAGACTTTTCTCACTCCTGTCTACGCTCTTCGCCTCTCCCCATCCCATAACTTTACCCCTTCCCCAGTCGTATTTTCTCCGCCCCTCCCTGTCGCCAATCTTATTCCCGTAACCCCTTTCTACCCATACGTCCCTCTTCTTTCTCAACGCTACTCCCTCGTTCCTCCCCAAACTTTATTCCCTCTCCTTCAGCCTTCGCCTTTCACCCTTCCTAATTTACGCCCTCCCCTCCCTCTTCCTCACTTCCCATCCCCTCCCTCTTCCTGCCCTCCAGCAGTGGGTTGGCACAGTAGCTGGCGGGTTGGTGAGAGAACCAGTTCCTTGTGCTCTCTCTCTCTCTCTCTCTCTCTCTCTCTCTCTCTCAGCTATTAATGCGCACACAGCAGTAAACAGTACATACACATTCGTCATAATAATCACAACCTAGATTACGTAGCACCACATTCTACACATGTAGGCTACAGTACAATACGGTACTCAAAATTACAAATACTTAGGCTCTACGAAGTTCTGAAGTTTTAATATATACATACATACGGCAGATGTATACATAATTGTGCACACTGAGTCACGCATTGTTGGTAAGACACGCATATACGTGTAAAGTACCAGAATGTCTTTGCCCCACTTGTATATGAAAGCACATGGCTGTGGGACCTTACCTGTCTATCCATCTACCTGTCGTCTGTATTTTTTATGAGTATATATATTACTCATACAGTGCC
>JAGKTI010009675.1:0-13670 GCA_018397915.1 Birgus latro
TCATACTTATATGAAATTCAATTAAACTTGGTTATGAAGGAGGAATGAGTTAGTTATGAAAGCAGAAATGGGTCTTCAGGAGGAAGAGTAAACACAGTGTCGTGACGAACATAATGTTTTTTATTACTAGACGTTTCGACATTTCCCTAATGTCATCTTCAGTGGTCTAACATGATAAGATTATTAAAATCACTTACATGTAAATATCAAAATGTTTTAAAAATACAGCAATGGTAAATAAGAGAATGAAGCTATGTTTAAGGGGTAGGGTGATACAGTATTTTAAAGTTTGGGCTTGTGCAGTTTACTATACAAGGACTCTACGATTCTTACACTGTCACTGGAGCAGCTATCAAGTATTTTAAAATATTCTTCTTTAAGACGAGTATCACACTGAACACTATGTTCCCATCTTATATAGGAGGTATGTGGATGACACTCTAGTAATATTTAAAGCTAAAGAACATGCTTTGAAATTCTTATTGTACCTCAGCAGACAGCATAAAAACATTCCCTTCACACTAGAGACGGAGGAAAATAATCAGCTTTCTTTTTTAAATTTCGTGATTTCGAAGAGCAATGGTAAGCTTTTTTTTCCATTTTCCGCAAGGCAACGTTTTCAGGTTTGGACACAAGCTTTTTTAGTATCAGTGCTGTTAAGACTTTTATTCACAGGGTTTTTTGTCTGTCATCTACATACTTTCTTTTTCATAGCGAAGTAACTTTTTTGAGGAAATATTGTGTGACTAACGGTTATAGTGCATAGTTGTTTGATAAATTGGCGAATATTTTCCTTAACAATAGATACCAACCCAAACAGTGTTCCCCTACAGTGAATGAGCAGGAAGGCTGCTTAATTTTGCCTTATCTAGGAGAGATTTCAGCAAAAACAGAACAAACATTATTCAAGAGTTTAATCAAAATTTTACCCTAGTATAGATTATTGGTTCGTTCACCTCAGTTCTTTCAAAGTTGGGTCTTTGTTTCGGCTTAAGGACTCTCTGCCAGTTCGTCGGTAGTTTACTCATTTACCTGCCCTAGTCGCCAAACAGGATTTATTGGGAGTACATGACGTGCTTTCAAAACATTCACCGCCGAACATATGGGTCAGTCTGGCAGAACGGGTCGTGGGCTTCAGTCACCACCTTATTCAGCTGTGAGGCGACATAGTGTTCAGTGTGATACCCGTGTTAAAGGTGAATATTTTAAAATACTTGATAGCTGCTCCAGTGACAGTGTAAGAATCTTAGAGTCCTTGTATATTAAACTGCACAAGTCCCAACCCAACAATGCTGTATCATCCTACCCCTTAAACATAGCTTCATTCTCTCATTTACCACTGCTGCATTTTTAAAACACTTTGATATTTACGTGTAAATAATCTTAATAATTTTATCATTTTAGATCACTGAAGACGACATTAGGGAAATGTCAAAACGTCTGGTAATAAAATCCATTATGTTCGTCACGACACGATCTTTACTCTTCCTGCTGAAGATCCGGGTCCCCAGGAACGAACCAATATCAAGTGTCAGAAATGGCTCTCATTAGTTACAAGTCTAATCGACCCTCCAATTTGATCACACCTGGCCATGAATTGGGCCGAAAGGGATTAGGGATTTTCGTCAAGTTATGAAATATTCGCTACATTGTTGTGGAAAACGTAGTGTCCAGAAAGGGGGTGTTGTGTGCTGGATATTGCCAATCAGTAATGATTCTGCTTTATATACCGTAGCTGGTCTTACAATGCACCTAATAATTTCCTTCTCTGCCATAGCGTTCGTTTGATATTATTCTTTCTTCTGCCAGGCAAGTTCATTCAGCTTACGGAAGATTTCTCGTTGCAAAAGGGATTCATGGAGTTTGTGCGTAATTCTTTCACAGCCTGACGTGCCTTAAAATCTAAATAATATAGAAATTTAATAGCATCACTTAGTAAAACATAGTACCTAAATTAAACATAATAAAGGGGTTAAGGAATCTATGTGAAGGCTTGTGGATGAGTCACTTGACGGAGGGGGACGGGCATTAAACCATGCGGTGACAACACTCCGCAAAACGAAATGGGAAAGTTACCAACGATTTGCCTTACTCGTGTGGATGAGTTGGCGTCGGTATTTCAAAACTGTTTTTAGGTAAGTCGTAACACTGGCTAGGGACCTTCATATCCTAAACACACACACGCACGCACACACACACACACACACACACACACACACACACACACACACACCAACCACTGCTCAGATTGGGAATGGAGCAATATTTCCAAGATTATTTAATTGGCGTTTTGATGGAGGCAGCTGAAGAAGAAAAAAAATCTAACAATAAGCAGGTCAGGATTCTTTATGGTGTCGCTAATTCACTGAATACGTTGGTGCGGGAGGGTGACATATGTGGTGGTATCAGTCAACCCCTCAGTTACTCTCTTTTTTCGCGGGACGTCCTTACTTTATATTCCACTTATACACTTAACACACTACCACTTCTCCACTGAACTAAACCTTCTCAGTCCGAAGACGCATTTTTTTTTTTCAATCTTCCTGCCACAACAGTTCATTCATTTAAACTACGCCGAGATTTTCGTCCTTTTGCAGCTTATTTCTCGTAGCCCGGTGGAAAAGTAAGACGCTGCTACGGATCTACAGCATTTCCACAGCACTTCTCCGTGACTTAACACCGCATTTCAGTGGTGGTGTCTTGTTATAGCCCTGCATTTAAGACGGAGAAGTGGCAGTTAAAAGTGAACAGAGTATAGACAATTGTAATCACTTGGGGATATAATTTTGCTACCTGGAGGGGTTGGATTATAGCTTTCACTAACTCCTTTTATGCATGACGTCTCTCTCACGCACATTTCAAATGATTTGGAGTAGAAAAAAAGAAAGAAAAAAAGAACAAAGAAAAAGAAAATAGGAGTCATCGAACTGAAGTGGTACATCCAATTTAGAATGCTTTGTTATTCGTCGAATCCTTGGTCTGGTTTGGTCTAGTTTTGACTACGGATGACCTTTAAGATTTCTGAAGAGAGATATTTTAGTCACATTCGTTGATGGCCCGCTGAACTTTAAATAACTGCACGGCAGTTCGGACTGAGAGCTGAGTTCTATTTATGAGACGGCCAAATCGAAGCTAAATTTATCATGCACAAATCCATATCTAATGCCGATCTTGCCTCCTTGCCTTCAGTACACATAAAACATCCTTGCATCGTCGTAAAGCCATCCATTTCCACGACCTTCAATATTGTACCTGTATTCACGAGTCACACGTGGTACAACTCGCGTGGTGTCCATCGGTAATTCTACGGGCAGCAACCCCATCACTCTCCACACAATTACCTTATTACATCAGCGTTGAAGAAGAGAGAGGAGGGTGTTATGTTTTTAGCAGCGTGTGTGTGTGTGTGTGTGTGTGTGTGAACAAAATAACTCAAACAGATTTATCCAACTTTAACCAAACTTGGTGCAGTGATTGAAGGACAGCCAGTGAGTAAACCTAATATTTCTAAGAACAGTGGGTCAAAGGTCAATGTCACAGGGCTAGACCAAAAGCTGACGTACCAGAATCAGCTTAAATATTTCTTTGCGATTCAGTTCAGACCACTATTAGGGAAGGGATCAAGGGTAAGGCAAGAACTATTCAATTCCGAGAGCATTCAGTCAGAGGTCAGGGTCACAGGACGTCAAATATCGACAGTCAAATTTCAAACTGTTTTGATCCAGTCTCATCCACACTTGGTGTCAGCCACGAAATACATTTTTTTTTTTCAGAAAACCAGATTAAATATCTAAAACACAAAAGATAACTTAAAAAATTTTAAAATGGAATAAAACAAAATCTTTGAAAAAAAAAAAAAAAAAAAAAAAGGATAGGGCACGAATAAGAGGATTCGACTTTCAGAACAATTAGTCAAAGGTCAAGGTCACAGGGAAAAATGTCAAAAGCCAAGATCACACGGCAAGGTTAACTCATATAGTTACATTTGATTTCAGCGAAACTTGGGGGAAGGATTAGGGTGAAGCAAGGACAAAAGGATTCAGTTTTGAAAACAATAGTGGACAAGGTCAACGTTCTACCCGAGTGTTTGTGCGTGAACATAATAACTAAAAAAGGTTTTATTTCCTACAAATCAGACGTAGTGGATAAGTTGAGGATCACCCAAGAGACTGACCTACAGTACTGATTTTGAAAACAATAGGTCAAACGTCAAGCTCACATTAGATCAATATAAACAGTTTGTATACGATGAGGACTAAATATTATGACAGAGCTCCGTTTAATACAGGGATAAAGCTATTCGATTTTGAGAACAAACAGGAAAAGGCCAAGGTTCCAGGGAAGGTCAAAAGCCAAGGTCACTAAGCAAAGTCAGTTTAAATAGTTTGATATGATGTGAACCAAAGTTATTGCAGAAGTGAAGGGTCAGGTGGGGATGACGTAGTTCAACTTTAATAGTAATCTGTCAAAGGTCAAGGCCAAAGGGCAAAGTCAAAGGTGAGATGTTTAGTACTGAAGGGGCGTAGGCACCAGTTTTGCGAAGCTGATTTATGGCCAGTGTTGAATATGTAAAGCCTTTCTTTAGCGACCGGAATAAGCTGTAAAAAAAAAAAAAAGATACCATTCATTAATGTAAATTAAGTTAAACTAAAATAAATTACATTAGACTGGATTAAATTAGAATATTGTACTTTTAACTGCCTTCTTTCGAGAATGGTTATATTTTGTCTTAGATATCTAGTACTTACGTACATGAAAATAAAAATGTGTGTCCTTATTTACCTATAGGTGACGCTATAGGGAGTTTAGAAAAAGAAACGACTCAGGAAAATTTGCCGGAATCCTTTATTATTCTTCTCGTGTGTGGAAAACTTCCAGCGAAACTCTTTCGTACCTCATATTTTGTAAATGAGTCATTTTTAACATAGTTACACCAAAACAATAATTAAGAAACCTTGCAGGTCATTTTCTCATAACTTACTTTTGGTGTCCTCGCCTATCCAGTACTAAATGCCTCAGTTTGACCCTTAGATCAGTTGGTGGACGTGGATGTTGCACTTTCTGAATATTCCTTCTTGTTCCTTTTTATACATGCGAGATAATGTCCCCGAGCGGAAAAGCAATCTCATTCATCCACTTTCAGTCTCTCTGCTGTCGTATGTAACGGTCAGCGCCAGTTGTTCTTAATTCCCTGGTGGCGATCTATAGCTGGGTCACCAAGCCATTTCGAGTGCGTCGGCAAAGAGCTCTGGTGATCTGTTCTAATATCCATGCGTAGTTCAAGGGTTACCGCGCCGAGGGGACAATATTTGTCCCTATTTTGTGCACAGTCAAGAGACAAAATTACTCCTATCGTTCCACTGTGTCTACTTCACACTCAGGGCATACGCATTACTTTCATTCCTAACATATCTTTCCAAACAGCTCTATCTATTGGCAGAAAAACACACCGAGCCTCTCTTAGCTTAGAAATATTGGCTAGTAGCTGCAGCAAGAGACAGAAGCAGTGGAATGGCAGACGAACCTATGTCCCTGAATGTATGGGTCAGGTTGTGTCCCTCACTGTATCGTTCAGGTTAGGCTTTTTTTTCAATAAGAATGGTTGATTAGCCTTTCACTCCAGCTTTATCTTTCTTAGGGATTATCTGTGATTGAAAGTTGTAACCTTTATCAATGACCTGATTCCTCAATACGCTACAACTATTGAAACTCAAGCTCATTCATAAATTACGTTTATGTCAGAGTATCTGAGAGACGGTGATGTATGTAAATGGTTCACATATGTTGTAGGCTGGAGGCATAAACCAAGCGGTGGATGGACATAGATTTTATTTTTAAGTAACTGAGGTTGACCGACGCATAACCGTGAAATTATGAAAAATATTTAATGATTTTCAAAATGATTTTAAGACTTATGTACTGAAGGTGGTTTCCGACAAAAATATGAAGCACTGTCATATTACTGCTCATTTATTTTATCGCTGACTATCTCTACCAGCATATCTTTGTTGCCGGAGCAGTATACCTGTTTGAAATCATAGGTCGCCGATGTTGCCTCCTACCCAGAGTGTGAGTACCAGCCAAAAAAGGATAAATGCAATGATCTACACCGAAGCCATCTACAACCTGGTCCCTTTGATTCACTATTTACCCCAGTTGTTTGATTTCTCTCTTGCTATAGATACTGATACTTGTCTTCCCTCTTAAAACCACTATAATTTGTTGTTCCATACACTCGGCTTCTCACTTTCCTGGATGTTCAGACCTCTATGATTCAGAATCTTATTCACACTATCCTTCCACCCCTTCGGCCTCCCACTTATGATCTGCACAATTTATCGAGCTCTCCTCGCCCATTCTCTTCATATGGTCATAACGCCAAAACACACTTCGGTCTGTCATTCCAATATACTGCATCTTCTACATCTCTGTCTTACTTTGTCATTCCTTAGCTTGCCAAACTATCTCATCCTACGTGCAGTCCCTAGGCACTTTATATCCTTCATTTCTGCACCTTTTTTTTATCGCTAACAACCAAGGCCTACACCTGCATCTACATAATACTGCTGCCATCACCACGCCTTCATACATACACATCTGCACTGAACCAGATATTGATCTTTCCTTCCCCACAGCTCTCAGCATCCCAGCTACTCTTGCCTCTCCCTTATGATTAACTTCTTTCCGGTCCCTTAGTTTCATCTGATGCTACGTCCACCCCAGATACTTAAAACAATTCATTCCCTCAATATATTCTTTAGTTAGATTTACTTTCTTGCCATTTTGTTCTGTCTTTCTGTTACATCTCATCATCTTGGTCGTTTTAACATTCAATTTCAAATTTTTCCTTTGCGGAGCTCCTCCAAACTCAGATACTAACGGCTGAAGTTTATGTGCTGAATTGTTGGCCAACGTTGTATGTAAAAAAGTGGGGAATTGAAAAGTTACTCTCAGTGTTCAAGCTGTTACAAAAAACAAATGGCATACTTCCCAATCTCTCCCTCCTCCTGCATTCCTTAAATTTGCCCCTCCTCCTAGTACCCTCATATCACCTCAGTTACCAGCCCGCCCATGAACAGACTGAACATCCATAGAGGTACAGCACATCCCTGACGCAGTACATCTCATTTTCTTCAGACGATTCACCTTCGTCTCGTTCACTCGCATATTATCCCTAAGGCTTTAATATTCTTTGCTGATAGATTATATAACATTTAGAGCCCCAGTAAAACGTAACATCTACCACTTCTTCACAGTGTTACATTATTTTTACCTGTCAATGCTCAGGCGAAAAGCAAGAGCTTCCTATGCTTCATTCTGCTTAATTACAAGTTTTCATCGCCCGCTAATTACTCATTCAGTTTCTTCGTCTACACCATTTAACTCATTGAATAAATAACGTATTTTAATGGCTATTTTTGCTCCTAAAAGACGGCACTTATTTATCTTGGAGAAAAAAAAAAATCTTTTTGCAGGAGTTCAGGATGGTCAGTTTGAAAAGTCGCTCCTGATCCGTTGGGGGGCGTGTAAAAATGGAACATAAATGACGTCACGGTATTCAAACCGTTCAGCCCAACACTAACCATGATTCGTTGACAAGAAAGAAAAGGAGAAAAAAAAGCGACCTGTTCTCACAGCCTCAGTCTGCACAGATTCACAAGCTTGTTCACTTCCTGATTTATCTAAGCTCCACGTAAACTCGGTTCCTTCTATATATGCCATCAAGTCCCATCGTCGTATATACTCTTCTCCAGTCATCCACTCGTCCAAGTCCGTTCAGTACAAGAACGTCTTCAGTGCTTTACTCTTGCTTACACCACACGGTATTAATTTGTTTAGGAAAGATCTTTTGATATGGAGAGGTTAGATATACCCTTGCTCACCCCTCACCCCACTTCTGTCACTCTCAGCACATCCCCTTCCCTCTTTCCTCGTCTCCCCTTCCCTGTCATCCCACACCCTCTTCTTCACTCCACGTCTCTCACCCTTTACCCAATTCCCCCTTGTCCATTCCTTCATCCTCTTTCCTACCCTTTCCCCACCCACTATTTCCCCTCTATTCATTCTTCCCCGTTCCCCCTCCCAACCTCTTACCTCCATTAATCCCTCAGACACTCTTCCATTACTTTCCTCTTCCCATCTTTCCATTCCCTCTCACCCCTTCCCGTCATTCTACACCCCTCATCCATGGCTCCCCTATGCCCATTTCTTCATTCATTCTACCAGCGTACTTTCTCTCCCAAACTCCTCAGACCCCCATCAATTATTTCTCTCTGCCCAAATCCCTCATTTCCTCTCCCAGCGCCCTCCATTCCCCATCACCCCAAGCACCTCACCCCTTGCTGCCACACCTCTCATCCCCTGCCCCCACGCCCTCCTCCCCTTTTCCCCCGCCACCCCATAACCCCCACCCATTCCTCCCCTCCGGCCAGCACCCATTCCCCCCCCCCGTCAACACCCAGCCACTCCACCCAGCGGCCGTATATCAGTGTAGTCAACAGCAATAATATCTGGCAGGTGGTGTGCAGGGGGGGATGGATCGTGCATAATATTCTCATCAATATATCCAGCCTCAAATTAAATACTGAATACCTAACTGTTTAAATGAATTGTATTAAAATATTGCTGGATGCTGGATATGTGTACATTTTAAAAAAAATATGCCAGATATTTAGCTGTTACACACCCATCAATAGTAGCACAAGTTGATAAGTACAGAATATATACATGTTAAAATAGTGTCCCGAAATTACCTGTACAGTTTGATACTGCATGTGTATGGTTGACAGTAGAAATTTGCTTCATGTTGTGTGTATGCCTTCGACTTTGTAATACCGCATGACAATTAGATGTGCCTTAACTAGCCATATACTGAACAATAATTACTTGTTGCTTGACCCGGAATATTCGTCTTGCATGTGACAGACTAAGATGCTCAAAGAAAACAGGGAAATTGAAGCGAATTCCTGCTGTCGACTATTCCATCCATCCATCATCCGCTCCTACGTTGCCCCATGAGGAGCGTAGGAGCCCGGGGCTAGGCAAGTTGGTCCTGACATTTAAGATGAGAGTGACCAACCTCATTCATCCCTGAGTGGCATTACATGAGCAGTAAACCTCAACCACCCCTTTGATATAAACCTTCACCGGCTCAATCCGATTGGAGCACTGTAATTACCTACTAAACCACCAGGCGCCAAAATTTGGTTATATGGTTACCACCCACCGTAGTAAATGGTTTCCGGGTGTACGGGAAACCATTTGGCTTGTCACCCAGTGTAGAGTCACGCACAGGCAGAAGGAAGAGGAAAGAATGAAGGAAATACAGAAGTGGGAGTGTAAAGTCACCGTAGGCAGAAGGACGAGGAATGAACGAAGGAAAGAAAGAAGAGGATAGATGGAAAGAAGGATGGAGGAGAGGAAAGGGCAGACACCCGAGAGCAGCACTACACTAAGTGAGTGGATGGTGAGTGCCCCCACCTACCACATTGCCGACTATTCGTTCTTAAAAATTAGCTGTCGACTATTCATTCTTAAAATTTAGCTGTTATTGTAGAAGGCTGAATATGTGGGTATTATATTATCCAGAGATGGATACCAAGTGAAGTTAAATTCTGAATACATAGTTGTTAAACTGACCTTGTGTATCTGTCACTCATATATTAGTAGCAGTTGAAGAAAGAGAGAGAGAGAGAGAGAGAGAGAGAGAGAGAGAGAATGTTAAATTATTAGACCAAAATTAGTTGGTGAATACTAGAAATGTACACATTCTAAAAACATGACTGTTAATGTCAAATACCGAATATATACTGTGGGTATTACAAGTTAGTAACATATGAGGTTACATACGAAACACACAAAGGTTTCATGACAGCTGGGTGTTGGGTATGCAGCAGAGTTACATCCTAAATAATATAAATTTAAATTCAAACGTCGAATGAGTAGCTATTACGCTTATACAGAAGAGTACCATATGACGCTCAGTACGGAATATATAGCTGCTGAAACCAAATTCTGTAAATGCAGCTGTTATAGTTGGTTGCTGATTAAATGGCACTTTAAATTATGTACCTGTACTTTAAATGTATGTGTTCAAACTATTAATTGTATAGAGGGTAGTATTATATACCGACTGCATAACAGATAATGTTAAATACAGAATATGTAGCTGTTAAAACTGGAGAAATACAGTGAGACAATGAAAACAAGTTTTGAAATATTGTTGCAGGTAAGTTAGACAGATTTTATACTTTGGCTTTTCGCCTCATTAACTCTCTTCTCTCCTGACTCCCTCCAGCCTCTGTCTCGGCGTTGCACTGTAGCAGCTTTATCTCTTTCCTATCGCTGCTTCAATGGTCACCGCTCATTCAAACTGTCTACGTGCATCGCCCCTCCATTAAAGCGGGCGCGTAGCAACAATCTGGCAGCGAACTCTCACCCCTTTTCTGCCCAACTCGCTAATGCAAGAGGTAACCGATACTCGCAGTCTTTCATGTATGAGACATGTCAGCTCTAGAACAGCCTTTCTCAGTCTATAAATTCTTCTGCCCATGACCTCCAGTCTTTAAACGGAATATGTCTAGGCATCCCCAAATTAAGGTATCTCGAATTTGGCTCTGTTATTTTTTCATGGATTAAATAATCTTGCGGGCTTCTAGCATTTGGTTCCTTCATTGTCGCACAAAAAAGGAAGCTAAAGAAGTGGAAGAAGCGTATTATGATTTTTTAAGGTGGCAGTAATTTGACGCATGTGAAGAAGAAATGTGTACAACACATTATACTGCAGTACTGATACCATGGAAGTACAGATAACATGAAACCTATTATTCTTAAACGACGCTATCTAGTGAAACAACCTATGTGGAAATCAACAGAGCATCTGCCTGTCCAGCGCATGTGTTGCTGCTGTTATGGTTTCTTGAATGGGTAGGCAAATGTCAGCACAGGGACAGCCGATCGACTCCACTGAAGTGGACCATAAGTCAAACAGGCTTTGAATTCTGTAGCGTCTCATGTCAGGCGGTACGGCATTAGGCTACCTGTTGTATGGTGTGAGGGGCAGCTTTACTGTAAGCAATGTACAGTATATCTGCCATCTACAGCAATGTTTCCTATCCATTTTTCTTACACGACACACTTTAATTTGTTTCAGCCTTTACGTCACACCGAATCAAACTCTGCAATCATCTGTCTATCCATCCATCTCTATCTCTCTGTGTCTGTCTGTGTCTGTATACAGTATATGTACTAGTATATATATATATATATATATATATATATATATATATACAGAGAGAGAGAGAGAGAGAGAGAGAGAGAGAGAGAGAGAGAGAGAGATATGGAGCCTCTGTGATACAGTGGCAGAGTGTGCGTCGCGCACCTGGTGGGCGCGGGTTCGCCTCCCGCCAAGGTTGTAAAAACTTTGGGAAGCGTTCACCAAGCCACTGACCACATTGGCGGACACAAGGGGTGCCGTGGTTGAACCAGTGTCGCATACTAGTATGCTTGCACCCGATCGGCTGAAAGCGGGCCGATTACACTTGGTTCACAGACTACACACACATCCAAAGCCACTACAACACAACAATTACACTCACAAGCACTTCTCACCCTACATACAGTCTCTACCAGACTGCCTAAGCCGCTAGGTAGAGATAAATGGCTTGTGTCGTCCCTGCTTCGGTAGGGATAGGCCGGTCCTGCAGTGGACCTCAGTGGCTGATGACGATGACGACGATATATATACACATAGATAGATACATAGATACATATATTACATCCCATTTGTGAAATGAACTGGCTAACATTTTAAATCATTACGAGTAAGAGTTACATGCATATATGAGTGAAAGTGACCTGCATTTGCTGGAGAGGTATGACTGGCACAATCTCTTATCTGTGACAAGCCACAGTCCAAGTGACACCACATGATAACGTGACCAAACTGACACTTCTCATGCAATCAGCCATGACACGCCACTTGACGAAATAACAACGTGTCACCACCAACATACCCACATGAAGGATGATATAATGTGAATCCTCCATACTTTTAACACGCAAGAAGGGTAACAATTGAACACCCATTTTCAAAGATAGAAAGGAGATGTACAGCTCCAGTTACCAAGGGTGATCATGATGCATTAACAATAGATTCAATATCTCTGCAGCAGTGTCGGGCGATGGAGGAGAGTATCTTCATCCAAACAAAAGTACGTGACAGAAAGCTTGAGAGGATCGTGCAATTGACTGATGCGATGTCAGCTCCCCGAAAACACGGTTTACAGTTATGTCTATCGACTACACATTCACGTGGGTCATCTAGGCAGACAATTAGGTTTTGCTAAGCCCCGATCTTCCCCTCGAACACAGCCTGCAGTAGTCGGCTCATGTCCAGGTCCCCCAGTATCTGAGGAGTGCACATGGAAGTGGCTGAAATAAACTTGGTCCAAGAGTCTGATCGGCCCGAGAATCGAACTCAGGTTCCTGCAATTGCGAACTAGGTGTACTAATCAATGGACCACAGGCTCCTTCTGCTGAGGGGGTTACGGTGTCGCAAGTTGACCGGAACAAAGAGGGTTCTCATATTTAAACTGGAATTGTGTTGGAGGAGAATTTTGTTAGTGTTGTTGTTGCCCCAGGCTAATCAGGACATGAACCTGTTTGACCACAGGCTGAAGCGCCCATCTGTAGTCCACCATCCTCCTTCAGATGGAGATATTTATATAACCAAGCAAAGAAGCTTCTCGATTATGTCGGTACTTCCACGTGACGGCGTCCCTCCCCAGCACCAAGCGAATGGCGTCTAGAAGATACAGTGTAGAGGGTAGTCACGAACTCAATTCACCTCATACTGAACGACTTCCAGCTTACTTCCCACTGTCCCCTGTCGGCTAACCTTACCAGGCTGAGAAAGGCATGGTATCGTTCTGGGCTCCTAAATGACTCACTTTGGTTAGTTGGGACCAGGAGGGACGTGATGGACATGCCGCAAATATGCAGCACACACGACTGAATAGGAGTCGACCATTTTTCCCCGACTGTATGTTAAGCAGAATACTTCAGGGAAACTTGCCTGCAATCAAGTGGAGTTTGTGTGCTCCAAAGGTTTTGAAGCTGTTGATGTTACTCAAAAACAACAATGTTATTGAGAAATAGTGCCCGCACAGAGTGTCTGTGGTGAACAGAAATGTAAAGATGCTGTTGCAGAAACATCTGCCTCACCAAACGGTGTTATTGTCTAGAAGGCACCTTTGTTGCAGCATTGCTTGCCAGTCATAAAACATGTGACAGCGTAGGTTAAGAATTCTACAAAGGTTCCGCTTTTATTTGCTGCCTTTTTTTCCTCAAAAGTAAAGGTAAATGTGGAGGCAATCTCCTTGAAGCTCTTAGCCTCGGTGCTCATCTCCGTAATTCAGTCCTTTGAGCCTGTGGCGGGTTTTCACCCAATATCCTGGAATTTAAGGCCACTCCATCATCCAAGTTACAACAGATACCTCCGTTCGATGCTATCCTAGGTACTCATTTTACCTACTACCCCATAAATGGTGGATGGATACCTGAGTCGAGTAACGCAAGCTGCCCGCACCAACATTCGAACCCTGGCGATAAACAGGCCTCCAGTTTTTTTTTATTTCTCCTTTCCTATAGTTTGCCAAGTTCATAGAATG
>JAGKTI010009675.1:18574-30364 GCA_018397915.1 Birgus latro
CCTTTTCCTGCATCTTTATTCTGCCACTCTCACGCTTCTACAATTCACTCTTGGCTGAATGAAACCCTCTGGCGATTACTGGAATAAAATACTAGAGTTGTTCCGGGCGTGAGAGGATTAATGATGTCAGTATTATAAGTCAGGCTAGAATTTACACTCTCAGCTGAATAGAATCGTTTGGTTGTAAGTGAACTGGAATACTACAGTTGTCACGACCACGAGAGGGTTGAGATGATGGTGTTCCTAGAGCGACGCAAATACGTCATTTTTGTAAGAGTAAAGCCTATATATTCCTTACACCAGTATGATGCAGTATACTTTTTGGCATACCAGTACAGTACACACATACAGTACGAGTCTAATACTATTTCTTCCCAAGCAACGGCATATTTCAGCATACCCCACGTACTGCGGAAACTTAATACGAAGAGTACTGTTTTTTTCTTTTCTTCTTTTTTTAGCACAACACAGCGCACGAAATATATTGGAAGGGGAGAGAAGAAGTATTTGTGGAAATATACCAGTACTGTATTGTGAATATATCAGCTGTAGTTGTAGTTGTGAATGAGTGGGGAGTACCAGATAAGGAAACCTGTGATGTACCATCTTTGCGGAAACAAATGCGAACAAAGTGCGTGCAAAAATGCTCGTGGAATAAGACTGCTGAGAGTTGTAGGGAAGGCTTAAGGAAGAATAATACACGGGATAAGGACCATAGAAGAATATCTGGCAACTGATGAACAGTCTGGTTTTGCGGCTGGTGGTGGATGTGTGGAATAGATTTTGACAGCTCGGCAGAATGTGGAGAAAGAATGAGAGACAGGCTATAATACTTATGAATCTGATAAAAGCGTATGACATAGTGAAACGGGAGGGATTATGGAAGGCGTTACGCATGCATGATGTGGATGGAAAACTAGTGAGTGTTGTAGAGAGCTGGCAGTGGCAAATGTGTAAGGGTACGAGTAGATGGGTGTCGGAGTGAAAGGTTCATTTCAGGTGTTGGGGTGAGACAAGGGTATGTGATGTCCCTGTGGCTGGTCTGTATTGTAATTTGGGACAGACAAAAACAAATGTTATAGTAACAGGACCGAAGTTGGATGAAATAGATGAGCAGAATGTCAAAAGGACATCAGAATGGGAGTGAAAGGATATGAGTGAGTGAGTTTGATGATGAAAGGATGTGTGTAAATCCAAGAAAGATAAATACAGTGAATGGATGTAAACAGCAGCGAGGTTCGGACGTTGAGAAAGTTAATGTACTGTCGTGGGGCGGAAACATAACCGGGTGGAGAACAGTTTGCATGGAGATGCTCATTAGAAAGGTTGCACCTCATTTTGAAAATGTAGTCAATGGAATGACAGTCATACAAGTATTTTCGATGCACACTGCAAAAATTTTTTAATACTACTCGCTGAGAGACCGCCTTCTGCTGCCTCCACTGGATTTTAGGTCACTTCCTATCTTCAGGAATGAGTCATAACTCGGGAACCGGTGGCCCGATTGGACTGGAAATTGTTTTGTTCATGTTAGAACATTTTAGCGGTACCTTGCCCTGACAGAAATTGCGCTACAATGCGCCGTTTTTGCTGTGTTACGGTAACGGTTGGACAAACCAACAAAAATACAGAAATCGGATCATTATATTATAGACATTTGAGTGACTTCGAAGGCTTAAATGACGTTTATAACTATCATACCTTTGTGCTCTCGTTCATAATTATGTAGATAATTCATTGCGACATGTGGAAATGTTGGGTGGGTGAGGGACACAGGTTACCGCTCTCACCTGTCTCTCTCTTCCACCCAACATTTCCATTTCCTGTCCTTGTTTCCGGATCCTACCCACCTCATATTCTCGTGGGAACTGAAGATAGAATAATGATGATCATCATCATGATGCTAAACTCAGCTTAGACACGTGCCCTTGTTAATTAGATACTGAATAATCTTTCAGTGTTTTGCGTATTTGTGTTTAGTGTTCTGGTTGGAGGACGGAGTGGGATGCCTGGAAAGCTTCTCACATGGCTATTTGTGCTAGTACAGGAGTATTTTTTTTTTCAGTATTTTGTTAAAGTTCAAGAGTAAGGATTGTGTTTCCAGTTGCCTAGGGATGACAGGGCAGAAACTGTGTTACCTGATGAAGAGTGGAGTGCAAGGGATGTAAGACTGGCTTCTCTGTTAATCTGTCGTGATTATGGTGAAGTGTGACTGACAAGAAGTGGGAGCTCTGTTGAATGTTTAAAGGGTTTGGGGAACACAACAATTTTGACTAGCTTCCAGATAATGGAGATTTTCCTGTGTTCACTAGAAATTACTTTATCCATAATTGCGGTCATGACTTGTACCATGCTTTTCAGATGATTTTTGCATTAAAATAGGACACCAAAAGTAAGGTGTCTAATAAATGTATTATTTTCATATAAAGTCGAGACATTGAGCTAAAAAGGTTGGAGCTCACAGGCAGAGGGACAGACCGATAAGGGATGATTTATAGCTGAACAGTTGTTTACAGAAAAGATCTGGGCTAGAAAAAAGGGGAAGTTAGTAAGGCTAGGCAGATGTCATGTGGCTGACGTAATGATAGAAAAACACATCCAGAGAGTCCATACAAACAATACCAAGTGTAAAAGCAGCGGTAACGGGCAACTGGTGCAATAGAGCAACACGGAGAAACTGCAGTGTCAGCTAGGAAGTGGAGTGGAATTAGCGAAATGATTTGCCTCTGACACCACCCTATTTAGAAGTGCTACGTGTGGCGATCCCCTGCCCATTTGACGACTGTACTCAGTGTGGGGAGAATAAGGCACTTGGCAATTAGCAACTGTGCTGGAATAAAGAAAGCGTGGAGTCAGTTTAGCACATAAAACACCTGAGGTATTTATTCCACAAGAAAATCAATGAACTCCATTCAAGACCAATTTTTCAAAACACGAGGATGGAGGGCTGAGCCATGTGTTGATGAAGGTGAGAGATGGAGACTTCTCGAAGCCAGTTTAGAATGTTTAAGATAATTACGAGTACTATAGCTAAGTAGAAAGGTGTTCTTTTCTTTTGTCTGAAAGTTTATCTGCATCTCGTTTAGTTTTTCCGTTCAGTGTAGTAGGGAAGGTCAGTGCAAAGGTTCTGACCGCCAGGGTAGAAGTTAAAAAGCAACTGTGCAGTGCAGCGTGGCTTCGCTGAGGACAGAGGGTGTGTGAATTATATAATGAGTAAAGATGTTGGCAGACATTTTTTTTTCTTACAAAATCCAGGACGTAAAGATGTATGGCAAACTGAATAGCCAAACACAAAGAAGGGTGCTCACAACGATATCTGTTTGCTTGGTGAAGTAAAACCAGGTGTGAGAGTGGATGGTACAGTATGTTAAGTGAGAAATGGGAGGCAAATGTAAGACTGAAACAAGGCTGCAATGTTTCTTACCCCCTTCATTGTGAATACGTATCTCATCTTTATTGTTATTTCCAGGCTATTTTATTCAGCTTTGGGAAGATTTCTAATAGCCAAGGGCTAATGTAAGTTATATTTAACCTCTCCAGTTCGAGAAGTTTCTTCCAAGCCGGTGAAAGACAAAAATTAAATAATTAGAGCCCTCCTTTCCCCGAGGAGGGAATCACACCAGCCGCGAGCCGATACATATTTAGCGCGGCTCGGAATATGACCTTGACCTTGACCTACTTTCACTAATTTCGAACTCGTAGGAGATTTTCATCCTTACTACACACCTGAAAATTTTTATTATGATATCTTGAACGGTTGCGAAGGTATCGTGGTAACAGACACAGACCTTGACATTTTTTCACCAATATCGAACTTGTAGGGTATTTCATCCCTACTCCACACCTTTGAAATTTTGTGATGGTATCTTGAGTGGTTGTGACGTTATCGTGCTAACAGACACACAGACACACAAACAAACTGAAAACAATATTCGTGAGAGATTTTCATCCTTACTACATGCCTGTAAAATTTTGTGATGATATCTTGAGCGGTTGCGAAGTTATCGTGATAACAGACACACAGACCTTGGCTTACTTTCACTAATTTCGAGTTCGTGATCGATTTTTTCCCCTACTACACACCTGTAAGATTTTGTGGTGATATCTTGAGCGGTTGCGAAGTTATACTAACACACACACACACACACACACACACACACACACACACACACACACACACACACACACACACACACTCAGATAAATTAAAAACAATAACATCTTCACTATCGCTGCTGGTAACCAGCTTCGCTATCGCGGCTGGTAACACGACAAAGGACATCATTGATTGCTGCATACACCCCTGAAATATTGCAGTTATTTATGGGTGAGGAGGAGGGGTGAACCCCAGGGGTCTCACATTCTACAAATTCTGGTCTGTGTTAAGATCAACTACTAAGCAAAACTCCGTGTGTCGACGTAGAAACCATGGCTTTGTTGTCCCTGGGAGTTGTCCTCTCGTGGGGGTTGGCCAACAGGGGCCAAACCCTGCCTAAATCGTGGCCGGGGTGAACGTGCACCATTACGCGAAGTTCTGTGTTCCTGGGTTTAAAGCCTTGACAATGCTTAAGGGCTTTGGCCAGGATTCCCGGGGGGCGCCTCCCCTCCCCCGTAGTTGGATGGTCTTTGAGGGTTTCATCCTGCGTAAAACGTGGGCCCAGTAAAGATGTGCCATTCTCCAAAATTTCATGTTCTTAGGTAAAAAGCTATGGCATTGACCCCTCTGGGGGCCGTCTCCCATCCCGCCCAAGGGGGTGGTCATCAGAGGTCCCACCCTGCCTAAAACGTGGCAGGGAAAACGTTTACAATTTTCAAAAATTTCGTGTTCCTAGATTTAAAACTACGTCCGTGCTTAATGTCTACTGTATGCCAGGATCATCGTGGGCAGCGCCCACCCTCATGAGGGGCGACCTTCGGTGGTTCCTTCCCTCCCAAAACCGTGGTAGGGGTGAACATCCATCAGTATACAAAATTTCATGTACTTTGGTTAAAAACTCTCGTCGTACATAATAACTTTCGCTTCCCCCCCCCCCCCCCCTCGTCTCGTGTGGGGTAGTTCTCGGGGATTCCACTATGCTTAAATATGACGCAAGTGAATCTACTGTTTTGCAAAAAATGATAACTGGCGGTGCCTACTGATTCTGGGAGGGGCATCAGGGGGCAGTCTCCTTGTGGTGGTGGGGGAGGGGGGGAGGCTACCTCAGGAATCCCATTCTGCCCGAAACCTGGCCCGGGAGAGGGGCTGCCATTGTACGCTACTGTACAGCACAAAATGTCGGTTTCCTAGTACTCCTCCCATAAGGCCTGGACCCCATTTTTCAATACAGTAACCCAGTGAGTGAGTGAGTGAGGGAGGGAGGGAGTGACACAGTTAGAGACGAGCACTTTACTTGGTTGCCCCTCTGGGTGGTATGGACACTAGCTCTCCTTTTTTTTTTTTTTTTTTTTTTTTTTTCTTATAGTGAAACAGCACTAACCCCTTAAACCCGGGAGCGTCTTTTTATTTTGTTCTCACCACTTCCTATATGACTTTATTCAGGTTAACAGAATCTCGTAGTAATCGAGGGATTAATGATGGCTACATCTAACCTCACTCCCCCCCCCACCAAGTTTGAAAAGTCTCTCCTTAACTCGGATAAATTGTTAGTGGTGACAATACTGTAGTGAATAAAACGCCGTCAGACTGAAAGGATTAATGACACATGAGGAACTGAACGTTCAGTGCTTGGCAGGAGACTCGCAGTGAATGTAGGTAACAGCAATGCATATTAATTTAATTTTTAAAAAGAGGAATATGAACACTGAATGGTTTTGGAGATTACGTAACATCCTTTCTGCTACAGTTATTATATCCTTATTTAGCTACGCCTCAGTATCTTCTTGTATGTAAGTGATATAAATTGTGTCGAAGATGAAAAGATATAGAAAACACACAGCCGCATAATAATGCCGTAGTATCAATTAAATCACTGAGGAAGAAGTGCTACTACGGTCAGGCATACACACAATGCTCTCAAGACATGTGTTGATTACAAGGAAGCAGGAGAGTTGCTGGGGTTTATAAGGCAGTGACAAGGAAGAGAAATGTGAGTGTGAAAAACAGAAAGAGTTGAAAATGACGATATGCACAGTTTAATCCTGACAAATACCAAGAAACCTCGACGACACTTCACCCCTTGAGTTTGATGGTATTTTGTTTCGTGTTCCCTACAACCGGATTACTTTAACATGAGAACTACCAAGCAGAGAAGGGGTTAATGAAGCGGTATTCAGCTTAACAAGTCAGAGAGAGAGAGAGAGAGAGAGAGAGAAGGTAAAAGAAAAAAGCTCATTAATTGAAAATCGTATGGAGGTAGCAAGAATTTAGATAAATCAAGTGCTTAAAGAAATCAAAGGACAAGTCAGGGTATGGAGATGAACGGAGACAAGTTATCTAAGAAGTGGGGTGACACAAACGTTTACGGGATGAATGATGAGGGGAGAGGGATGGGGTTGAAGACAAAGAAGACTTAGGAATTGTGCCCATCTACTGCACGACGGTGATTAAGGCAGAGTATCAGTTTTTGCTAGTATCCAGTCTTTCCCAAAAATTCTTCTTGCAGTAGTTAATGTTATATACAGGTACCCAAATGTGCTGCTGGGTGAACAGGCCGAGGGGGGAAACAAAGTCACTGGTGCGAGAATCATTATAGAGGGAAGCTCTGAGAAGCATTGTGTTAGGTGATTTGGTCATATGGAGTGAAGAGGGAGGGAGGAACTGATTAATAAAGTTTCAGAGAGTTGAGTGGCTGGGAGGATAATATATACAGTAAGCCACGACTCTGTTAGCAGTAGTTAGCAGAGTATATGAGAGGTAGTGGAGTATATGAGAAGTGGTGGGGTACATAAGTGGTGGAGTGTACAAGAAGTGATGGAGTATATGAGAGGTGGTGGACGATTGTGGGAGGAGGGGTGATGGAGTAGACAATATGAGAGACAGTGAAGTGTAAAAGGTAGCACGTACTGTAGAAGGATGGGTTAAAGCAATGGAGTATATGAGTGTTAAGGGCTTGCTTAGAGGAGTACATGAGGGGCGGTTTTGTGTGGTGGGATAAGTGTTGACTGGTGTAGTGTTGAGGGAGGTGGGGTCGTTAGTATGTAGGGAGTGAGATGCTGGATTGTCCTTTTACTGAGATCAGACCCAAACAAGATGTAGCGTCCGGTAGCAGTAAAAAAAAATATGCAGTGAAAATACATCGCATTGCCTAAAAAAATAGTAGTTTTTTAAAATATAGTTCTGAGGGGATGAAATCAAATACTGAATTCTCGATACATTAACTGTCACTAATAAATCAACAAGCAATCACGTGACTATATCGGTTAATCCGTCACCCAGAAAACAATTAATGCATATTTTAACGTGCAAAGTTATTCACGGACGTTTAGCAATATTGTTAAATACTAAAACATTAACTCCTATTCGAAACCAGCACAAAGCCAAAATAGAATGAAAATTTCGTATCTACAGTCAGTCAACAACCATCGACATGACAGGAAACTATAACAACACTGAAGGCATACCAACCTACACACCCACGAAAATGACAGGATTATGAGAAGTTTTGCTTGTACTGTAGGTTCGTCAACAGCCATCGAATACAACGGAAGTAACGCATGAATGTGAGTCAGTCTTAAAATCCGTCATATGGGAAGTGTATGCGTCTCTGTTGGAAAGTGAATTATTTTTATTAGACTTTAAATCCCCGGTGGTCTGGCGGCAAAGTCACAGGTTGTGGATGGACGAATGTTACAGTGTCGCGGTTCATCCAGAAAATGCCAGGGGGTTTTCTATCATATAAACGCTGCCAGAAACGTAAGGTGTTCTCCCAAGGCTTAGCTGATCTGCGGTCGGGGTCACAGACAGACTTGTGGTCAATTCCCCGTCGTACTCACGATTTGCTTTCGTAGGAAGGACAAAGGAAGGAGTGATGTGGTCTTCTCAAGCCTCCTGTTCTTCCTTCAAAAAAGACAGTATTCCTACTACCATTACTACTACTACTACTACAGTTAATAATAATAATAAAATATAATATTAATGAAGAAGAAATAAGTTACTCTTAGTTACGAGAGGAAAATCATGGAAAGTTATAACTGTTCTGTTCTTGCTGCAATCACAAAGGTAAGTTACGGCAAGGAATTGATTGTAAATATGTTTGAGAAATTCACGCTCGCACTACTATGCTCCAACCTTGGGTCCTTCTACGCCTCTCTCTCTCTCTCTCTCTCTCTCTCTCTCGTAATACTCAATTTTTTCCTCAAAATTCAAGATTGCTCACTTCTGATAATTTTCGCAATTTATTTTCCTTCAGTCATTTACCTCACATCCCTCATATCCTTCATACTATCTCCTTCTCTTGTCTAACCCACACTTCCTTCCTTACTCCCTTTCCTTTTCCCTCTCTTCCTCCTTGTCACTTTTACTTCCTTATCCCTTTCTTCATTATTTCTNCCTCTCTCTCTCTCTCTCTCTCTCTCTCTCTCGTAATACTCATTTTTTTCCTCAAAATTCAAGATTGCTCACTTCTGATAATTTTCGCAATTTATTTTCCTTCAGTCATTTATCTCACATCATCCCTCATATCCTTCATACTATCTCCTTCCCTTGTCTAACCCACACTTCCTTCCTTACTCCCTTTCCTTTTCCCCTTTCTTCCTCCTTGTCACTTTTACTTTCTTCATTACTTCTTCCTCCCTTTCATACTTACTTTTTCCTCCCTCATTTTTACTACATTTTCCCGTATTCCCTTCCACCCTTTCCCTGTTTATTTTCTCCACAAATCCCTCCCCCGTTCTTCTCCTTCATACTCACTCTTCCTTTTTCATACATTTATTTTTTCTTCCTTTCTCCGGGTAACATAAAATAAATTCAAAGACTTACACAACCTTACTGCGGACTTTGCAGCTGACCACAAATGAATTTAGATGTAGCGGGGCTGAGGCAGATCAAAGTGTGACGTCAGCGGGTAGAATCAACATTTCATTTGTGGAGTCACTGGCCATCAACAACAGATTAAATGATTATACCAGGCGGGAAAGACCAAAACTTCGAAATTTGGCGCTGATAGAAATGCTACTTTTTTTTTCTTTTTAAATTCCTTTCATGGTTGAGGAGCTTGAGTAATCTATTTCAGCTTACTTCATTTGATCTTATTCCGCTGACAGGAGGGTAAATTATCATAACCCCCTTCAAAATAATAATAATAATAATCGAACTGAAATCTGGCCATGATATAAATACTATTGTTTTTTTTCTTTAACTCTCTCATGGTCCAGACAACTCTAGTAAGTTAAGGCCAGGAGATTTCATTCAGATGACAATAAACTATAAGAATAAACCGGTGAAAAAAAAATATATATATATATAGTCGAAACTTGGCAGTGATGGATTGATACTTTTTCCTTATTTTTTTCCCTCTCGCTCTGAACAAAATCTAATATTCTGTTCCACTAACGCCAGAAAAGGGAGTGGACGAAACTACTAATTTTACCTCAATATCAAAAAGCACTTGACAGATTTCCTTGCAGAGTTATTTTATCAGTTTGTTAACCCTGTCATAGGGGGGACAACTCTAAGATTCTGTTTCAGTTACTGACAGACGATATTATTCAGGTGAGACTGAATTATAGGAGCTTATGAAAGTTATTACTGCCACCGTTAACACTCTCATGGTCGGAGCAACTCATGTATTCTGTTATTCCCTCTAACGCTAGGCCAGTTTATTTACCTAACAACATACCATTGATTATACAGGGGGGAAATGGTGGAGGCCTGGGTGGGATGGAATTGCTACATACATTTACGATCAAATCAAACCGCACATATTTCGTTCTTGCAGTCACCAAACGCGTTTATTAGCTTAGGGGAGACAGTTCGAACAAAAGGGGTTATATACACCCTTCACAGACACTTCCACTAAAGGAGGTCTCCCTAACTTAAATAATTTTGCTTAGAGGTCGCAAGGAGACACGCACAAAAGACGTCAATGGATTCAAGAAGATAATCAGTTCCTTAGCTTACATGCCCGTATCAGCCTTGTTCACCTGACATCGGCACTTCTTGCTACAGGGTCTCCCGCAGCATCTGTCTTGAATCCCTTAACCCTGAGGTCATTCTCCAGGACTTCATCTCGAGTCTTCTGAGGTGTACAGCTTCATGCTGTACCCTCTACATTAACACTCATAGATTCTTCACCCAATTTTCATCCTCCGTTCTCTCTGCATGACCAGACTACCCCGATACCTTTCTACGCATCTCATCAACAATACCTTTAGCTCCTAATCCATCTCATAACTACTCTGTTACTTACAGCTGTGTCATTCAAGAAGCGCTACACATCCATCTGACCATCCCCATCCTTGTACAATCAGACTCATGCACATCCTCATCCTCAGTTGTCCAACTTTCACTGCTATAAATCTTTATACTTTATGCAGCATAAAAGTTTCCCTCGGTGTAAGGAGAAAAAGTCCACTCAACGTCAGGAAAAGAAACAGTTCCCTAAACTTCTTCCAGTCACACCTAATCCTACCACAGCACACATCATCACCCAGAAAACACTCCGAAGACAAACCTACCAAGTCTAATCTGAACTGGCAGTGGTTTATAAGCCTGTACTTTTCATCCAAAGCAAACATTTCATTATGCTATAGCGTGAGGTGATTTGTGTGGTTAAATATCAGTAGTAGTTTTCAGTCAGGCAGAAGCCATGTATACTGTAAAAGGCATTGCGTAAGAACTGAACCACTAGTACCTTTTGACTACAATGACATAAGAGATACTGTATACTTTTTACTTTATTTTTCTTACTCGTACTTTCACGTACTTTTATTCAGCTAAGGTAAGACTATTCGAACTGGAGGGTTAGAGAAACGCATTCCCAGTTCTGTCATTACTAGGAGGCTCCCAATAAGCTGAATAACATAATCTAGAAGACAAAGGAAACCAGGAAGGAGCACTCACAGCGCAAACCACCAATAACCACCAAATGATTAAAGGGCCGAATATTTGACTTTGTCCTGCGACCTTGACCATCGACGGATAACTCTCAAAATCGAGCTACTTCATTCTTGCATAATCCTTAATATTTCCACCAACTTTTATTCAAATAAGATCAGATCTCTTTGACTTGACTTTGTCCATTGACCTTGACCTTTCCCTGGGTCCTAAACCTTTGCCTGTTTGTTCTAAAAACACACACACACACACACACACACACACACACACACACACACACACATTCGACAAACGTGTCACGGATGTAAAAATACAGATTACCTCTTTGAGTAAAAATGGTAAATGTTAAACGCAAGCCGTATATTTTGCAGGAGGTACCCGGAGAGATCAGAGTTATTTACTCGTATATCGGTCTCCATGACGCATTTTGTCCTCCGTTCTTTATGCCTTCAGACGGTTTTATTCTGCTTGGGAGAGACTTTTTCGAACTGGAGGGGTTAGATAATTATTTTCTTCATTAATCTCTTCAGTGCTAGATGTCTCGCCAGAGTTGAATACAAAAGTCTGGAGGTATTATAGATTCAGATAATACGTCATCGTAGTGAAGGGCTTAACACTGGAGGTCCTTATTTCTCGCAGTGAATGTGCGATAACGACTGAGTAGCCAACAAGTGTATGAATGTTATCCAATGAAAAGCAGATAAAAATAGGCTTCACCCCCTCAGTCCCATGACATTGCTTTATCAGGTTATGTTATTTGATTTACGGGAGACATGGTGTAGTGGAGGGGTTAACGA
>JAGKTI010009676.1:0-28874 GCA_018397915.1 Birgus latro
ATGAGACCGGGATATTAACCCAACTGAAGTCCATGAAAATATACAAGTGCAATGTAAAAAGTCTCGTGGAAAATTACAAACTTGGTACCCAAATGACTGAATTAGAAAACATTATTTGGGATATTGTGGGTCTGAGAAAAGTCCACAGAAAAGGAGAAAAATAAATTCAGCTCAAAGACAGCAGCCACTTATCACTACAGAGGAAGGCATAATGAAAGAGTTAGTGGTGTGAGAATTCTACTTACATAAATCCTGGAGAGAACATTGTTAATCTTAGCCGTGTATCAGAAGAGTGGAATAGATTGTAATAAAACTAGGCAAAAGTTACAGAAAGAAAGTAATACAAAAATATGCACCAACTTCTCAGAGCTCAGATGAAGAAATAGAAACATTCTATGATGATATCTCCCAGACTATGTAAGAAGGAAAGACCACATATCCTATACTCATGGGAGACTTCAATGCAAACCTTGGGAAATCGAAATATAAAGAAGTATTTATGGGAAAATTTGGAGTGAAAGAAAGGATTAACACATGTGAAATGGTAAATTTTGCTGAAATGTATAACATGAGAGTAAGCAACAGATTCTTTCACAAAAGAACAGAGAGAAAAAGGACCTGGAGAAGTTGAAATGGAGAAGCAAAGAATGAAATCAACATCATTATACAGGGTGTCCCAAAAAAAGGTTAACTTTTTATTTTTTAATTACTTGTGATGTATTTCACTACAACTTTTTTTTTTTTTTTCAGGTTGTGTTCTAGACATGTAGGAGTTTCTTTCCTGAATGTATCATCATCCTAGCTACACCATGACACTCTCAGTTGAGCAGTGAACAAAAATTGTGGAGTTTTACCTGGAGACTAACTCATTAGTACAGACTCTAAGAGAATACGGGAAACACTTTGGTGTTAGAAATGCTCCATCTATACCAGCAATCAAGAATACTGTCAAGAAATTTGAAAGCCATGAAACCTGCCAGAACTGACATCATGGAAATTCTGGAAGAAAAAAATCTGCTCATACCGAAGCAAACATCGAGTCGGTCCATGAGTCAGCATCGCCAAGTCCGAAGAAATCACTTCGTAGGCGTTCGCAAGAACTTGGCATGTCAAAATCTTCTGTCCAAAGAATTTTGCTACAGGACCTCAAGTCATACCCGCATAAAATTCAATTAGGCAGACTCTGACTGATAATGCCAAGGCCCTGTGTGTCCAGATGTGTGAATGGTTTAACCAAATGCTGGAAGAGGACGAAGAATGGGTTAAAAACGTTTGGGTCTCAGATGAGGCACATTTTCATTTGGATGGCATAGTGAACGGCCAGAACTGTCTCTTTTGGGGGACAGAGCCTCCTGACTTTGTAGCCACAAGGCCACTCCATAGCAAGAAGTGCACTGCCTGGTGTGTACTTAGCACAAAAGCGATCATCGGACTCTTCCGGATAAAGGATGACGACGAGAATGCGGTGATAGTCAATCAGGCAAACTATCACGACGTCATAAGGAAATTTTGTGCTTGCCTTCGTCGTCGCTGCTTGACCTTGAACATGCAGTGGTTCCAGAAGGATGTGGCGACACTCAACACAGCAACTGAGACTAGAATTCTTCTATCTGATAAGTTTGGGGACAGGATCATTTCCCAGAATTCTCCTCACATCTGGGCTCCACATTCGCCTGATCTCAACCCATTGGACTTCTTTTTATAGGGTTACGCTAAAGCCAGTGTGTACCAGAACAACCCCGGCTCACTCTCTGAGCTCAAGAATGAGATCGAGGTGTTCATGAGAACCATTACTGCTGACACAAGCAAAGCAGTAGTCCTGAACTTTACTGTGAGAATTAGGGAATGCCTTGCCAGCTGTGGCGCTCATATTGAGCGTGTCATACACGCTGCGCAGTGCCCATAATAATCATGATATTGACAAAATTCTAAAAATAAAATTCTAATGTGTTCTTTATTTATAGTCAAAACGTCACTGCTCTATGTTTGATATCTTTTATGTTATAAAATATAAAAAATAAACCATTTGGGGGGACACCCTGTAGCAGGTAAGAATAACACGATCATAAACGCCTCAGTTATCAATGAAGTAAATATAGGAAATAACCATAGAATGGTGGGTTGCACAGTCAGATACATTTTCAGGGGTGGAAAAAAAAAAGATGATTAAAAATAAAAATATATGCACAACGAAAGTACACGAAAACAAAACAGCCTTTCTTTAGAAATTACGAACAGACTTCAGGCTCTAAGTTATGCTGAGTGTGACATTGATAAGTTCAGTGATGGACTAACAAGTGCTAGGAGGATCAGCAGTGGTAGTAGGAATAGCTAATACAACCAAAGCTAACAGGTATTCAGAAATGACCCTTGACCTCATGAAAAACAGAAATTAGATAATATTAAATACAAAGAAAGCTGAAACAGAAGGAGCGGAATTAAATAAGCCTATCAATAAAAGGAAGAGAGAAGAAAAAAGAAAGAGAAACATTGATCAGGTCAAAGAAACCATTAAAAAAAAGTCTGATACAAGTCCGAAGTAAAATGACACTAGGAATGCAACAAACTGTATCACTGAAAGACAAAAAATGAGAAATCATTAAATGCAGAGCTAAGATGGTAAAGAGAGATGAAATTTTACAAAGAACAGGAAGCGTTAAAGACAATAGTACCAACAGCTAACTATTCAGATGACACAAGTGAAATACCTTAGGTAACAGCAGACGAAATAAACATTTCTCTTAAAGAAATGAAAAGAGGAAAGGCCCTAGGAGAAGATGGAATAGTTGTATACTGTATTTACAGACGGATGCATGAGTGGATGGACAAAACTGGCTCCCTCAGTTATTTACTCAGTATATTAAGCTGAAGAAAAATCAGAATTTATGGTGTGATGATATAGTTATTTTGCTTTACAAGAAAGACGACTCAGAAGATCTTGGTAACTATCGACCTGTTACCATATTATCACTTAATTACAGACTCTTCACTATAGCCCTTACAAACAGAATAGCAACAACTCGGAGAAAAACAACCTCGTGAGCAGGCAGGATTCAGAAGTGGACATTCAGCTACTGATCATCTGCACACAGTGATTCTGGCAATTGAAAAAAAAAAAAACTATATAATATAATAAGTCATTGTGCTTAGGTTTTGTTGATTACGAACAGGCTTTCGACTCAGTGTAGCACATATCAACTATAAATTCATTCGGAGAACAAGGAGTGAATAAGAATATTGTTAAACTGCTCGACAATGTATATAAAGGGGAGAAGGACGTGCGTCAGGAAGATGCAAAAGGAGATCAAAACAGTAAACATAGATGGACAAAGCCTAAACCATTTAAAATTTGACCACATCGTCCTAATATAAGAAAAAACAGAGACATTACAAGAAATGTTACATGAACTAAATAGAGAAAATTTCAAAGTAGGGCTAAAGATGAACCGGATTAAAACAAAATCGAACTACACGAAAGACCGCCATCCGAATAAGTGATGAAATTCTTGAAGAAGTCAATGAGGACAATTACTTGGGACAAATACTTAAACTAATGAAAGAAAATGATAGCGATATAAAAGGACGCATTACAACTGGATAGAAAGCATTCGGTAAAGCTAAAGACATCATGAAAGTAGCTTCCCAGTATGTATGAAACGAAAAGTTTATAACAAATGTATAAATCCAGCTGTGACGTACGGTTGAGAGACCTGGAAACTGACAAAAACAGTGGAAAATCAATTAATCCGTTCTCAGAGAGGATTTGAAAAGTTAATGTTGGGATTATCTTTAAGAGACGGGAAAAGATTAGTTTCGGTGGGACAGCAGACCTTGAGTGACCTTGAAAGGTCAAACCCTAGATCACGGATTTTCAAAGGGCGTAACCTGAAGACACTTGCGCCATTACCTTAGACTTCATTTGCTTACTGACAACAAATGCCAGTACCGATTACGTATTCAACAACAACAAAATAGCTGCTGTCGGGCGAAGTTTGTTGTGCCTGGCACCACTTGTTTATATTTTTTTGGTTTTGTTCAGAATTTTGTACAGTTGTTTTAATGCAACATCTCAACATTCATTCCACAAGGGTGAGCTTCGAGCTGAGAGCTCACGCGATTCTTATAAATTACAGCAAACTGCTCGTCAGTGATGAAGATTCGGATTCTATACAACAATCCAAGTTTCTCTGAGGCAGTGTGTGCATGTGTATGAAATCTCTCATGTCAGAAATGAAATGTTCTCTTAGTCTGCATTAAAATTGTCTAGGAGTAATGTAGAGAGGGGGGGGGGAAGGCTTTGCGATGAGAGGGTTAACGAAGGTTAGTGTATATGTAAAACCTCTGTTAAAAAATAAATAAATAAATAAATAAATAAATAAAAAAGTCTCCCCTATACGGAAGAAAATCGTTCTGTGATAGTAACGTTAAAACGCAAGAAAGAAAAATTTCTTTCAGTCTGCAAAAAGTCGCTTGGTGATACGAAGAGTAAACTGCAAACGCCGTCATTGTAGTAAAAGGAGACAACAGTAGTCGTGTATCCAACAAGTCTCTTTCAATGCGAAGGTTTCAGTGGCGGGAAAAAGTGTGTTTTGTGTCTGGATGGTCCATTCGGTTCAAGTTGGGTGATCTTGATGGCCCATCAGCATGTTTGTTTCGCTTCCTCAGCTGGCTTGTTGGGAAATTGGCTGCATCAAAGGTGGTGCCTGTCTTGAGGGTATTTGGGTTTTTGCAATCTTGGCACAGCCTTTGTTGTGCGCCACACAGCTAACCACTCCACCTCTCTTCAGCACTTGCTGCCTGAGTTGCATGTGAACTGCAGATATATTCAACGGAAGAAAAGTTCTCCGAGACGACTCGTCAAGCCAACAAGGAGGTGCAAATACAGTTTGTTGTGAAGGGAGAACCGAGTAAAAATGACCTGGAAGATAAAAAATAAAATGGTTAGTCACTTTACCACCGCTACTTTATCCTTTATTCACGTAAGAGGTGCTAGTTGGCGGTGTTGTGACCAGCGTGTCTGGGTAGTACTGTAATTCCGATGGGTGCGGAAATCATTATAAATTGTTTTCTCAAGCACTGCCTTACATGTGTTACTGCATGTTCGGACCCTGTCGAGGTTACTTCAGCTGCAACTCTGACTACAAATTACCACATTTCTGCGTCACCCTATATTTCGAAATCCGAATTAATCTACATTCGTGCACGGTAGATGGGTGTAAGTGGGTCATTTCTTAAGAAACTGAGTGATGGCCCTCAGTCTTATGGATCAATTATTTTTAAGATGCATTAATCATGGTTAGAAATATAAAGTATAGGTTTCCACCAATGGAAGAAGTGCTTGCAAGCCTTCAGTTACGAAAATTTATACCTGTTAGAACTGATAGACAATGAATTATACAGTCAGGCAGTGACTACACCAATTCATGGTAATAATATACTCGACCTTGCACCAGCAATGGACAGTGACCTAAAAAATTCGTGTGACAGTGACAATTTTACCAAAAACTATCATGATCTTATTATACTGGAAAATAACAAACTCTCATCAGCATAACAGCCAATTTTGATAATATGAGAAACGAAATTGCCAACACCAACAGGTTTAAGTGACTAAAGGCGGATAACGTGGAAGATATGTGGGAAATATTCGCTAATCTATTAATGGCTATAGAACCCATTGAATATACCGAGAATTACCAGAAATAAAAAAAAAAACTTAGGCAACGCTGCGCTGTTGCAACCCTTCCTCTGACCAAGCACACACCTTCTACCTCCCTGCACATTTAACCAGAGCATAACGGACTTCACCCCACCCCAATCTTTTCTTTTAAAGGTGGGTGTAACGAGAACGCCTTGAGCCCTTCAGAAACCTTGTGCAGGCCGCATTGATATTTCTGTCTTTATTTTTATTTTTTGCTTTCTCGTTATTTAAAAAAAAAAAACTTAAGACACAGCATTCTACTTATCAAAAGGCAAGAGACACAGCATTCTACTTATCAAAAGGCAAGAGTTCACTATAAGACGCGATTTCATGACTCTATACAGAATACTTTCTGAGTTCTGGCCCGGAAACTAGATCTGTACTCCCGCCCAGCCGCCCCTGCCGTCCAGCTCTACTGACGGACACCTATTGATCCCGGTGATAACAACACCCTCCTCTGACTCTGTGAGGTGGAGGGTAATAATCACCCTAATAATCCGACCTGAACGTTGATGAATATTGAAAAAAAAAAATCTTTCACAACAGAGAGCATAAATGAAAATAAAAAACATTCAGGATATCACGATCACTTACCTAATTCAACTATGAAGATCACTTTGATTATCTTTCTTCTAAGATGAAACACATCCTACCAATTTCTCCTTTCTCTGAAATCGTCATTCTGGGTTATTTCAATATTCACCACCACCTTTTGCACTAATCTCCGTTCACTGATCCACCTGGTGAACAAGCCTACATCTTCTCTGTAAGTATTGATCTAGAATAGCTTGTACTGCACGCTACCTATATCTCTCACCAGCTTAGAGAGAGTTCCAACATACCTGACACTTTCCTTACAACTAATCCTTCTGCTTGTGCTATTAATCTTTTCTCTCAGTTGGGCTCCTGTCACAACCTTATCAACTTACCCTGTCCTATCGCTCCATCAAAGCCTGTAGACCTTCCCAAGAAGTGGAGGCTTTGACACTTTGGAGCTGCTGAGTGGGAGGTCCTTAGGCAGTACTTCTTTGATTTTCCCTGCAGTGATTATTGCTTCCATAGCCAAGAGCTATCTGAGTGTGTCTCGCGCATTACGGAGGTCATTCTCTCGGGCTAAGAAGCATACATTCCTTACTCTGATCCTAAGACTAATGCGAAAAAAAAAAAATGTTTAATCACGTTTGTTCTACTGCTGTCCACAACAAGCAGAGGACCTTCAAAAGATACCTCAGCCAATCCACCCTTGAATCTCATGTCTATTTTGTTTCTGTCCGATATCGAGGTAAGTCTGTCCTTCGTTCTGCTGAAAATAATTTCATTCTTACTAAATGCTCTGAACTCTTCAACTCAGATTCTTCCCACTCCTTCTGGCACCTTGCCAAAAACCTTTGTAACAACTTTATTTCATCATCCTTCCTTCCTCTATTTTTGCTCTGATGACTCTGTAGCTGTTTCTTCTATTGAGCAGCAGAACATTTCGCTCAGACTTTCTCCTCCAATTCCATCTTAGACGATTCTGGTTCTGTTCCTCCATTGCTTCCACTCTCTGACTTACTCATGGCTGACATTAAAATTTCTTTAAATGATGTGTTTTCTCCCATCACAGTCCTCAGTACCAACAAGGTATATGGGCCCGATGGGGTCCCTTCTGTTGTCCTCACGAACTGTGATTCTGTACTCACACTCTACCTAGATAAAATCTTTCGCTTTTGTCTGTAAACTTATACCTTTCTTTCTTTCTGGAAATTTGCCTTCATTCAGATTGTCCCAAACAAGGGTGACCATTCCCAGCCATCTAACTATGACAAAATTGCCTCCAACATTCTGCATTTCGAGAGTTTATTAGTCTCTTCTGAAATAATAATAATAATAATAAAATAAAGCACCTATCCTATCATAACCTCTTTTTCCGATCATCTGTATGATAGTTGTTATGGGTTCCGTCAGGGACGCCACACTGGCGATATTCTCACCTTCCTTTGAGACTCCTGGTCATCCTTCTTTCGGAACTTTAGCGAAAACTTTGCCAATGCATTGGACATCTCGAATGTTTTCGGTCGAGTCTGGCATGAACCTTTAAATTCGAAACTACCCTCTTACGGTTTCTATCCTTCTACCTGTGCCTTCCCCTCTGGTCGCTCTCTAACTGATGTTGCTGACAGCCACCTTTCTTCTCCTATGGTTACTAATGATGTTTCTCAGGGCTCTGTCCTATCACCAACTCTCTTCCTTCTATTCATCAGTGACCTTCTAAGCTGTACATTTAACCCTATCCACTCATACGCTGATGATTCCACCCGTCGCCCTTCCATCTGCTCCCCACAACGCCCATTTCAGCATTTAATTGAATAAATGAAGCATGAGGCTATGGCACACTTAATGTCTGACTTGGATCATATACCTGACTGGTGTAAAACTTATCTTGTTTTTAATGCATTAAAAACTCAGTTTTTACATCTTTTACCCCAACAATATCTTACCCAGGAATATCCTCTAATTTTTGGCAATACCCAACTCAACCCTGCATCATCTTTGAACATACTTTGGTTTTAATTCTCTCGGGATTTATCTTGGGAAGACCATATCACCTCTCGGGATTTATCTTGGGAAGACCATATCACCTCGCTTGTAATATCCGCTTAAGAGAATTTAGGTGTGCTAAGCAGACTCCGTGCCTTCTTTACCCATGCACAATGCACATTTGTTTACTTCATAAATAGGTTTTCTTCGCCCATGTACAGTACAACTCTCATGTGTTGTGAGACTCTCCACATACAACTCTTCTCAAGAAGGTGGAGTCAAAGGTTTTTCGTCTCATTAACTCTTTTCCTCCTACTTGCTCCCTTCAATTTCTATCTCTTTGCCGCACTGTTGCATCTTTACTCGTATCTCTTCTCTACCGCCACTTCAATGGTCACTGCTTCTTTGGACTGTCTGCCTGCATCCCTCGGCCACCACGGGGGACACTTAGTACTCATCTGGAAGGAAACTCTCATCCCATTTCTGCCCAGATCTCCAATGCAAGAGTTAATCCTTACTCTCAGTCCTTCATGTATGCAACAGGTCAGCTCAGGAACTGTCTTCTTCCTTCTGCATTTTTTACCGTCTATAACCTCCAGTCTTTTAAAAGGTCTGTGTTCAAATCTCTCGAAATGAAGGGATCTTGAATTTGGCTCTCTGTTATCTTGTTTTCATTTTTTCTTGAAGGGAACAATATGCGGGCCCCTAGTCTTTGGTTCCTTCTTTCATGCATAAAAAAAAAAATGCTTTAAATTACAGTAGCAATGTACGAAACTTATTCGGAAAATCAAACTAGACTACGAGGCGATAATTTCTCGTGAAACAAAGTCAAACCCTAAAATATTTTTCCATTCTGTGACAAGAAAAATGTAAGACAGCATAGGCCCTCTACTAAGCTCAGAAGGCGATTTCGCCAATGATAACAAAAAAAAAAAAAAAATGAATAACATCTTTTATAGCGTATTCTCAATCGAAAATAGCGTAAACATTCCCGTCCCTCAATTTTTTTTTTTTTTCCCCAGAACCAGAAGATGATACGGTATCATTAAATGGAGTAACAGGACACGAAGTTTTAAATTATCATTTATTAAATCGAACCAAATCAATCACCTGGCCCAGACCAGTCATTTTCTTGCTTATTGCATTAATGTTACAAATAGTAAGTCTTTCCTAAAACTGAAATATTTAGTAAATTATTAACTAGTTGAAGAGTTCCTAATCTGTGAAAGCTCACAATTTTAGTACCAATCGTTTAAAAGGGCGATAAAAAAACGTGCCATGAATTACCAACTAATAAGCTAATTACCAACTAAACGTCAGTATTATGCATGATTTTGGAAAAAAGACTGTTAGAATTAAAATTCATTCATGTTCCTTACTAACCATAATCTTATAACAGATGATCAGCACGGGTTTCGTAACGAACGATGATGCCTTATAAATATACTTGAATATTTTACAACCTTATACGACAACTCGGACTCGAAGATGCCGTCAGCTATCATCTATCTAGATTTCCAGAAAGCTTTTGCTAAGGTTTCCTATGTAAGAGTCCACTCTAACGAATTATGTTCATTGATTGATGATTGTTTAATGAATCGCAAGCGGCATGTAGTAATAAATGGTGAATCTTCAGAATGGCTAAAAGAAACAAGTGGAGTTCCTCAAGGATCAGCACTTGGACCAGTTCTTTTCTCAGTTTATATCAATGATCTAGACAATAGATTTGCTTGTAAGTAGCAGAATTTGCTGGTAACAAGAAGATTGGGGGTAAAAAAAAAAAAAAATACAAAAGCAGAATGTAAATTTATACAAAGCAACCAGAATAAGTCAACAAACTGGAATGAAAACTGTCAGATGAACTTTAATGTAGATATAATGTAAGGCAATGCACTTTGGCGATAAAAACATTAAATACGACTACCATATGTTCCATAACCAACGGATGGAAGTAATGGACAAGTGGGATGTAGAAGTTACTATCAATAACGACCTCCAAAACTCCAAACAGTGTATAGCAGCCAGTAACAACACAAACAAAATGCCCGGGTTCGTCGAAAGGATTTTTTATCATAAAATTCCTGATGTAATTTCTAAGTTTTTAAGGTCATTGGTTAGAACACATCTAGAATACAGTGTGCCGCAGAGGTCCCGAATATTATTATGGATGGAAACAGATTCAAGGGAGTGAAACGTAGAGCCACAATAACCAATAAAACGCCACTGTCGGCAAGGTACGAGCGAGGCCATTTAAATCCAACAGCATTGAAGTGTCGCCTTACACCCCGAGGATGCCTAGAGTATATTGATGGCTATCTACCTAGTTTCATGCCTTTACGACAACCTGTCTGGCCTGTAGCCGTCTTTTGAAGATTTTCGACGTGCTGAACTTGGCGCGTGTCACGTGCCACATGCACTGCCTGGGTGTGATGAAACCTGTCAAAAACAAATCTTAAAGGATTGGGCAATCATATGGTGTACACCACGCAGTGATCGGCCCTGTGGTTGATGAGATATAAGCTTCTCAACAGCGTTAAGGTCGGGCCGGGTTGGGCAGGGCCGGTCTGCTCATATGTTAGAAAATGCCAGTACTTGACGAGAGACTCACAAGGGCTTCGCCCTCGGTCGTAATGATCTCATCGCTGCGAGATTTTATCCTAAGAAGAACGACGAAAGAGACTAATGTTTTCGCTAAAAAAAAAACACACACACACACACACGCCTCAAAAGAGATCTAATCCACGTATTTAACATTCTTAACAGTTTTGACGATGGTAAAATGATAATTTGTTCGAAATACAGAATGATACCGTGAAAGGAAATAATGGAACGAAACTCAAAAGCAAAAGACGTAACACTAATATTTAAGATATTAATATTCGCGTAGTGGAACAATGGAGTAGGCTACCAGGAACAATAGTTTGTGAAAACAATATTGGTTCGTTTAAAATTCGGCTAAACAAATACTTCGAGATGATTGGCTACACCATATCCATGCTTCTTTCTACCAAGCATATTTTTTTTTTTTTTTACAAATTTCCTGCCGATTTAAATGGGTGATGTGGTTGGTGGGGGAGAGCTTTCCTCTCCTTTATCCTTTTCTCTTACACATTCATTGGACTTTAGTAGTTTTAGCATTGCTTTTCCAAAAGATAACCTCGTCATAGGCCAACCGGCCTCCTATTATCTACACTTCCATGATTTCTGTCCGGTTTATGAACACGTTCCTTCAGACATTTTTCAGTGAATTCTTTTTTAGAGAAAGAGACTCATTTAGGAATTCCATGTTAAATATTATCGCATGATTTTACTCAAACTGTTTCCCTTCACACAGAAAATGTAACTTTTTGGGATAAATTACACTCGTGGCTGAAACTGTTTGACCGGGATGTGAACAATAACCATGTTCACCTTATGGGAAAATCGTCTGAACAGTTATATCCTTGGGTTACCCACTTACTGTTAAACAATGGCGAGCTCAGAGTCAGCTGTTGAATTCACCGGAGAAGAATTGTGACATCTTGCGAAAAATTCATCAGTTGTCATGGAGTAATTCATTGTTTCGCAAATTAGTTCTAAAACTTTGCACCTGTGTAACCAAACATAGCTGTACAGTTAAGTTCATAATTATTCAGAATATGTTTTGTTTTTACTCTATGCCTTTTTCTAGAAGATAAAGACTCAAGATGACTTTTAACATTGATGATACTTCATATTGTTTGCAAGTAAGTTACAGGGGATTCAGCAAAATATCACAAATATACATTCTACAGTTATAGGACTATGCGTATAGACTCCTGTGTATAGGTGTCTTCTAAAGAGCTATACTCAAATTACACTCAGTTTCTTTTTGTTTTTCAAATAATTACCGGTAATGTGAATCGAAACTGGTAATTATTTGAAATACAACGATGCCATTCGGACATGTTGCATTCAGCCAATCATCAGCAACCTGTCAAGCGCATCTCCCCCCCCCCACCCCCCCGCCCGAAAAAAAAATGAGTGTAGTGGGCAATTAATAACTTACTGCACCAATAACTTTACTGTATCAAAAGTGCCATCCAACTCCATGTAGCTGGAATAGTTCCCTAAATCTTTCTGTCTCATCTTCCAGGTAAAGTTCTCTCTGTAACTGTTTTACACTAATTCCTCAAAGCTAACACCTCACCTTGAGACAACCTGGAGCACCTATAACAACCAATTCCGTCCTCATTTTTTGAACAGTTAACAATATTATAACCATCTCCATGCGCCTTACCTGGTAATCTTTCCTGACTTATGCCTATAACGACTATGTTCCATTCTGTCACCATTGTTTTTATGAAATACCATAAGTCCTGCAGTTTGACAGTCTTCATGTGAATCTCACCGCAGCATATACTAAAAAATCTGTTTCTTCACTCTTGCAATCCTAACATTATCACACTTTGTATTCCATATATATTTATTTACTTCCTCTTTCCCTGCCCTGTCTTACTCAAGGATCCCCTCATGATTAAAGTATACGCCAAAATCTCCACGACTACCACTTTCAATCATTTGCAACTAAATATTCGCCAAATGCCCCTCCCTCCCTAAGATGGAGCTTGCCCAACGATTGTCCTGCTTCTCGTGCGTGAAAGATTTCGTGAGAGTCTTCACGGTCAAAGAATAAGGTGCGTACAGTACATGTGTTGTTGTTTCCCGAGTTAGTGAGTAGGCTTAATTTAGTAATTAGGGAACATAGTAAAGCCAATGACGGGTTAAATAGTTAAGAAACTGAGGTTTGAATGGTCAGTGCTAATTCAGTGGATGAAAAGGAAGTGAAAGCAGCAGTGTTAGGCAGGGTAGAAACTTCGAAAATAGGATGGTTAACGCTGAGACCAGGTTAGAGTGTTGGCTTCCAGCAAGCCACGGGAGGATGCAAGGTTAAGGTACGTAACACTGACAGAATTGTAACTTTTGGGAAGAGGTTCCAGGTCACATGAAATGAAGTGCAGGTTGAGCCTAGCGTTAAACTTGTTGGGGAAGCGTTTTTCTTTTCCTGGGTGTAGGACGTAGGACGTGGCTGGGAAGGTCCGTATTTCATCGACAGAAATATTTTACAGGACTCGATCCATGTCACTGTAGTAGGAATGAGCAGTGTTGTTTCAGACAAGTCAGAAAAGATACTTAAGAAGTAGAGGGATCTTGTAAGGAAGTCCAAGGAAAACCATAGGACGTTATTTATCTGTGATTTGTTACCATTATTTGACGACGGGCCGTCGATCCTCAGCAAAATGATGGGAGTGAAGAGCAGGATAAAAACCAGAAGCCCACGGCCACTCTAAAAATATATGTTCATGGACTGGTGATTGGTTAACGAATCGCAAGGTAGTAATCAATGGCGAATCATCAGACTAGCTAGAAGTAACAAGTCGAGTTCCTCAAGGATCAGTTCTAGGACCAGCTTTTCGCTATGTATATCAGTGATCTAGAAAATGGGCTCGTTTGTAAGAGAGAAAAATTTGATGATGACACGAAGACTAGAGGCAAAATAATTACAAAGTCGAACTGTGAATCTATAAAAAACGACCTGAACAAAAACATTACCGTAACAAATGCTGCCAGGCAAAACAAACCTCGCCCGACAGCAGTTATTCTTAATGTCGAGAAATACTTGATCATCACTGCCATTTACTGATAGTACACAATTAAAGTCTCAGGTAATGGCGCAAATGTTTTTAGGTTACGGCAACTGAAAATCAGTGATCTTGCATCTGACCTTTCAAGGTCACTCAAGGTCAAAGATCATGTTGCCAAATGAAAGCCCATATGAGACTTTCTATATCTTAATAACAGTAAATCTCTTCACCTTCAAGGAGTTTTGAGTTATAGCCACCTGAATATCCGTGACCTTGAGTTTGACCTATCAAGGCCACTTACAATCAAATGTCATGGTCGCCGTCGTCATCAGCCGCTGAGGTCCACTGCAGGACCGGCCTATCCCTACCGAAGCAGGGACGATACAGCCATGAATCTCTACCCAGTGGCCTAGGCTGTCTGGTAGAGAAAATGTCATGGTACTAATTAAAAATCCATTTCGGACTTCCTATATGTTAATAATAGTAAATTTACCTTCAACGTGATTTGAGTTATGGCCTCCTGAATATCCGTGACCTTGAGTTTGACCTTTCGTGGTCACACAAGGTTATAGGTCTTGGTGCCAAATGAAAGCCCATATTACGAGTTCCTGTATGTTCTTCTTAGTAAATATCTCTATCTTAAACCTTTTAAAGTTATAGCCCTTTGAAAATCCGTGACCTTGATTTTGACCTTTTAGGGTCAATCAGTTACCTTCAAAATTTTATCACTTTCTTTTGGGACCAATGCCCACGTAACCTGAAAATTTCATGTAATTTCATTCAGCCGTTTTCCGTAATCTTGCTAACAAACAAAGAATTAGACTAAAGTGGTGCTAAGGCACAGCAAACCCGTTCCCGGCAGTCATTTTAGTGCTGACGTATAAACACAACAGGATACCTAGTCAAAGATGTCATTTATCAACTTTGGAGTAAATCGGGTGAAAATTGACGGTTTTGTGCGTATTTGAAATATTAGGCCCGACCCACCTGACATTGACCCGCCTACCGCTAACTAGGGGATGACCTCCCTGATGTAATGAGGCATGTTATAGGATGCAGATTTGAAAGATGCGCCTTTAGGTTTTGGTTTCATGTCGATGTGACGAATCTGAATGGAGTTATGACGAAAAATAATAATTTTACCCGTCCCCGATTTTAAATTTTGGGGGGCCTACTTGGCCCAGTTTGGCCCCAAATTAAATCAGGTGATCAGAGGGTCATTGCCCATCATCCCTGTAATTTTAGTTAAAGTCGCACAAGTACAGTAGTTTGCGCGTAAATTTGTTAACAGATTGACAGGGAGACAGACAGACAGACACACAAACCGAGTGAAAACAATACCCGTCCCACAGGTAAATATGAATACCACTAGTTCGTTATCCCCCTGACGGAAGTAAAGGACGAGATGGATTTAGAAGTTATTATCAGTAAGGACCTCAGAAACTCAAAGTATAGGAGCCAGTAACAAGGCTAACAAAATACTCGGCTTCATCACATGGAACTTCGATCGTAAAACGCCCGATGTAATCTATAAGCTTTTACGTCATCGATCAGATTACACCAAGGACACTATGTGCTAGGCAGGTACCCGAACCTTACGATGGACGAAGATAAACTCGAGAATGTGCAGCACAGAACCACAAAAATTATCCCATCGCTGCGAAGTTTACCCAACGATGGTCGATTTCATAAAAAAATAAGGTAAATTCTCTCTCTCTCTCTCTCAGCCATAGGGGCAATTTACTGTACGGCGGACATCAGTATTACAATATACCATTTACAAGCACTGGTGTTGGTGAGACAATAGCAATGATATGTTCTCTATCGTATCTTTAACATACACACACACACACACACACACAGATCGAACACAGAAACACAGTGACTAGAAAAGAGAGAGAGAGAGAGAGAGAGAGAGAGAGAGAGAGAGAGAGAGAGAGAGAGAGGCGAACACAGAAACACGGACTGACTACACACATACACACACACAGAGTAACGATTATGGAAATTGAGCCACTTAACTTACATAACGGCAACACATGATCATTATTGTTCTTTTAGGCAGGTTTATCTCGAGATACTGCCAACATTTATTTTATAACAAACGAATATTGTGTGAATGCAGATATCAGAAAGTAGAAATTACACATACGGTACATAACGCTTGAGAATATTACGCTGGCTAAGCATAATTCTACCCAGAAATTTCCTAATATATCTTTTTGACTACAGTGCTTTGCTCCTCTTATGAAATTTCGAATGATCTTAGTGGATAATTTTGGTATATGTGGTCAAGTATGGTTATAATTAACGTTTTCAGTACCTGAGCGTCTTTTATATACAAACCTTATTACCTGCAGATAAGTATTTATTATTATTATTATTATAGATTTTCCGAAGGTAATAGTTTTTCTGTATATGCAGCTTCCATCCTTCAGTAGTCGAGATGTCCTTTAAACTATGAATACATGAGACTGTCTGATCGGTAGTCAGCTAAAACATCAGACGTCCTCAGAAAGATATTAATAATTATGAACGTCCTTAAAAAAAAAAAAAAGTTTATGGAAATTTTATTGACATTCTGAAAAGGGTGTGATCTTCAAGTACTGCTACCTCATCTGTATCATTTTAATTGAAAAAATACTTTTGTAAGATCTCGGACACCACCCGTATGAATCACTACGGGCTAGTAAAGAGTTTGGGGGACTGACAAACATTTTCACCTCATCAGTCAGATTATCTGTTTTATTCCCTTCTTACTGTCATCACATGATACGTGCATTGCAGGAGCTACTTATATCATTCATCAACCTTTTCACTGCAAAACATCTCCCCAGTGAGCAGAGTGTCTGACAGGTATCTTAGAACTGATGGACCAAAACGTAATTGAAGAAAGATATTTTTCTCGCACTTTTATAGCACTAAAAAAACTACTGTTTGCCCACTAATTCCCCAAATTCACACAGTAGTGCGGCGCCCAAACCAGAGGAATATTCAAATGGCCTTCACCAATATATTCCTGGAACCCTGGACCCAGACCTCAGTAAAGCATTGGAAATCGATAATTGTAAACTGACTGTAAATTCATAGCAAACACGGTTTCCTCCGTATAAGCTTAATGCTGAGGACACGCAAAATGTAGTAAACTCACATTCTCAGTGCAAAGAATATTATCAAATGACATTCAGTTGTTATTTGTAGCCAAGGCAGATAATGCCCTACGCTTTTTCATCACGTACAATTGCTACAAAAATTCTGTTTATAGTTTTCATCTCTACATTTTGAAACAGTAACAATCTTTTCAAAAATACGCTCTAGTAAATATTCATGATTGAATATGCCTGTTTTTTTTTTTCAGCACATTACAAAGAAAGGTATATATAGAAAAAATGAAATCCACTATCCAATACTGATATACTCGTTCTTTAAAAAAAAAATAAATAAATAAATAAATAAAAAACGCGAGTAGCAGCATCGGACACTGTGACATGATCGAGCATCTTCGTTGAGATAGTTATGTTAAAGTGTAAGGAAAATAAGCACAGAGATCTCCATGAAATTTCAACTAAACGAAATCTCTTTCCCTGCTTAGTCATTTCTGGCTAAGTTTGCATATGTTAAGAAAAAAAAAATGATGATGGAAAAATAATTTACATTAGGTCTCAGGTTCCCTTGACTCATTCTGAACTGAAACAAAACAAAAAATTCCTCTGACATTAGTTGGAAAAAAAAAGTCTAGAGTTAAACTGTTCTTTAGTCATATATTCAGGCTGCTATGGCACACTTTCTACTGAAGAAATATTCTGGCATTAGCCAGACATGTACGGTGTGGCCGCACGCCACCAAAGGTGTCTTATTTCGAAGATTACATTACAAACAGCATATCAACATCTATAGCTGGGAAACTAGTGATAGATATGGGTCTTACTTCAGCAATACTTCTCAAAAATCCGCACCATATTGCCTATTCAACCCTACTCCAAAGTGCTATACTGAGAACCGGAAATGAGTTATACCAGAAACAATTTAAACCACTGCAGACAGGCACATCATTGAGGAGCTTGTGGAAATGAAACAACTGTTACAGAAATGTTTTATTATCGATGACAGTAGATTGATTGTAGTCGGTTCGTTTTCGCCGCTCGCCACCAATATCGATGAGCTTAGTTTATCATAGTTTACCGCCGTTCACCGCTGCTGCCAATATCGACAAGCGTCACCGTAGATAGACGTAAAGAGATAGGGAGGTTGGTTGTTGATCGTCGAAACACAGCCAGTATAAAGTTGTGTGTATGGCTCGAACTTGCCGCTGCTGAGTAAAATGGTGTGTCGTGGACTAGAGTGAATAGGTGGGCCTCTCTCTCATTCTCTTGCTCACCTTTCCCCTTTGTGTATCATAAGCGAGGTGAGTTACAGAGCATTCTTTGTTTACGGAGATTATTGTACATAGATATATCGAAGTGTGATTTACAGCGTACCGTAGCGTGACGGCAAAATCTCCCAGCTGACCTTATCTCCTGCCTTCTGCCCTCGATCGTATTCTCGTGCCCTCTTTAACCCCTTCTTTCTGGCACTCTCTTTGGTTCTCTCTCCTCTAACCTTCCTACATGTGATATCGACATATAGTCCCCTCTGGCTTCACACTTTCGAGTATTGGCGCCTATAACTTCATATAATAGAATTTCCCGATGAGAAGAGAATAGAGTGGTATATCAGATCACAATATTCTTATGCTGAAAGGGAATACACGATACATTATTTACATTTTTTTGCTCTTTCTTTTCCACATATAATTAACTGCAACGATGCCTGTTTTCTTATTATCGTTTTATGCGTCCAGCTCCGGGCAAAAACATGATAGCCCGTTCCCTGAGACCCAGCAGTTCAACGTACCACTCACCTTCACATATCAGAATTAATATCCACTGTCTATATTGAATGCATGCTAGGGCTGTTTCACGGAGGACAGGTGTGATGATGTTAGTGGGAATATTATAACAGGTCGGTGGATCCTGCAAAAGACCACATTAATCTATATCAAACTCTTTTCAGTCTCTTTTCTTGTAATTTCACCTTTCCTAAACACGTTCTTACTCTTTCTTTTTCATCTTCTCTTCATCTTTCTTTCTTTTTATTTAATCTCCTCCTCTTCAGATGCCTTCTTCGTGTCCATTTCTTTCCATTCTGTTTGTCCTGTTTCCTCTTCACCCTCTCGTCTTCCTGTGTCTTCTGCCTCTTTGTCCTTTACCAACTCTTGTTCCTCTTTCTTCTTCATCTGCTTTTCTTCGTTTAATCCTCACTTCCCCTTCTTTTTTTCCTTTCACCTTTCGCTTCTTCATCTTTCTTCACTTCCTCTCCTTCCTCTTGCATCATAACTTGCTCTTTCTCCTTTCCTCTTCGCTTCTTCCTTTCTCTTATTTCTGTTGCTCCTCCTCTTCCTATTCCTCTTTCTTCTTGCTGTTGCTTCATCTCTTCTTCGTTCTCCTTTGCCTCATCTTTCTCTTTCTTCCTCATCTTCTCTTCTCCCTCTTTCCCCTTCCTCTTTATTCCGCATTTCCTCATATTTCCTTTTTATTCATTTTTTTCCTCTTCTTTCCTCACTTTTTCTACCCCTTTCTTCTTCATCTCTTCTTCCTGATAGATAAAGTATTGTAGACTGTAACGTTTCCTTTTCAGTCTTTCCTATGAAGTTTCCACATCATTTTTTCCATCCTGCATGGTGGTTTTTCTCACTTTTTCCTGCCAGTTTTAATTGGAGGGTTTGGAGGCGGGGGGGACCCTTCTTGCTTTACTATCCTTCTCCTTCATCACGTAGAAATAGATCTCGTAGTCATAGTCTACTCTGTAACAAACTGCCTGGTCTGTTGCTGTTTGCTATCTCTTGTAGTCCTTTGTACTCTTCCTTCTTAACCTCCTCTTGTCCTTTTTTCTTTGGCATCCTCTTATTTATGCTGTACTTCCTCGTCTTCCTCTTCCCTCTCCACTTCCTCTGATTCCTCTTTAGTGTCGTTTCACATTCCTCCTTGTTCAGTTTCCTCTGTTCCTCTCTATTTCGCACCCCTTGTTCCTCTCTATTCCGCCCCTCTTGAACCTCTATTATGCACCTAATTGTCTCCCTCCTTGGTCCTGCTGAGGTTGCGACATTTCAACCTTACTATTCCAGCTAACGCAATCAAAAATCTTGTCCAGCTAAGAATGAGCCATAGGACACTAAGAGTGTAAATCGGCACCCTATATTTCTCCTCTGTCTTCTGCACTCGCCCTCTTCACCCTCGCTATGGCATTCCTAAAGTCATAACCTTTATAAAATGTTACTTCACGTGCGTTTTCTTCTCACCAGTAGTATACGATTGTGCTCACCAAGAAAAATACTACGCAGTCCAAGGGTTAACCATTTTAATTCTTTTATTCTTTTTCCCTTACATGCCACCTTTTTCCATATGTTATTTAATCACCTAAAGATAATCTTTTCCAACTGGAGAGGTTAGATATATCCCTCATTAAATCCTGGATATGATTTTAATTTTTCCAGAAATAGCAAGAAGAATATGTGTCAAAAAGTTTCCTCACTGAAAGGTTTACAAAGCCTCTATAACCCTTCCCGTCCAATAATAAGGTTCAGATAATATATTCTGACAAACTAAATATGATTTTAATAAGCGAAAACTGCCCCATTCTGTCTTCCTTCCCTCCTGTTGACTCTCTCTCTCTCTCTCTCTCTCTCTCTCTCCCCAATATCAAGAAATACATTATTCACGACAATCTCGGGAGGATGTCTGCTCGGCAAACATTGGCGTTTTTCGGAGTCAAATATTGAATTTACCGCCTATGAGAGTATCGCAAACACAATTACCTGTCGCAAAATCTCGGAGCAATATGTTGATAGTTTGGTGAGCATAACAAGAGGTGAGCAGAAGAAGGAGTGTGTGGTTCTTTTGGCACTTGGAAAAAATGAAAACCAAACTCCGTCCCTGATATGAAGAATAAATATGGATTTTGTCACAGAACCCTTTACTAAAACCTTTTCCTTCTGAAAACTGAAACCCACATCGGTTATCCTCCTTATCGATCCATAAGACAATCGATAGGTATAATTTATCTTAACTAAGTAACGTTACGGAATGGTAGCCTATACTGGTACTCTGTTTGCTCTAACAGGACCCTGATTTTCATCCTTTTAAAAATATTCCATGTAGTTGAATGGTAGAAAAAGACATTGCTACGGCTCTACATCCTTTCAATAACACTTCTTCGTGACTACCTTCATGTTCTAGTGTTAGCCTTTTATTAAACCACAGTATGCAGGACGGATAGAGGATTTATAGGTCGTCAAAAAAAAAAAAAAAAGTTAATGGTATAATCGAAAATACGCCTGCCTGCAACCAAGTCGTCCTGATTTCGATTCCGCGGCAGACTGGAAGCCCCGTGAGAAGGGTTTCGTAATACCCCTGCTTTTTCGCTCTTGAAACAGACGTTGATATATAAACTAGCGGTTTGCTTTCATTGTCAGTGGGAATGATTGTTGGGTTCTTTCCTTGTCATTTATGCGTTGTTTCTCTGAGATGACAAAGGTGTAATCAGAGTAAGCTTGGCCCGCAACCAACAGGTCCTGAATTAAATTTTCAGTAGAGTTTTAAGAACTTTGGGCAGAACTTCCAGATTCCCTGCCTTTTCACATTTAGAACTGAAAAAGGGACCTGAATTGCAAATCTGGATGTTGCCTTTCACAGCACAGGGTAATGTTTGTGCGCCTTTCTAGTAAATCTTACTTTCTTTTCTCCTTGTTCCTGCTCAGCCATTAATGCAACTGGCAACGTGGATGCAACTTTGCTCGTGTGTGTTAGTGGTGGATGCCTGGAAAATTACTTAGTTAATTATGTGCTTCAACGGTCCTCGTGCAGTCGACATGTATTATTCTAAGCCTTTTTCTCTTTTACAAGTATATTCCGAGCAAGAAACCTTGAATAAGGCCGTTTACTCCCTCTTCGCTTCTACCACTGAAATAGGGACTTGGATCATAAAGCAACGGTTGTGTTCCCCCCCCCTCGCACATTCACCGTTTTAGTTTGAAAATTGTGGAGCAAAATGCCGGTAGTATGAGGATGGGAAAGATAAGATGGGAAGGAACACGAAGGTGTGTTGCGTTGGTGCTCTGGAAATATCACTAAGCTGATCGCATTAGGATACGTTGGCAGTACACCCGCGCATATATTATGGGACTAATCGGCTTCTTGAACTTACAAATTGTATATTTGCGGTATATGGGTGTGGGCATGGAATAATGCCATTCGTATACCCGAACTTAGTGGTATATCTGTGGGGCACATATTCATACCAGTTAAAATAATCGGCAAACCTGAGTAAAAACTGTCATAATGACCCGCGAGTAGTCGATACATGTAAGCCTTCTTTCACCTTCTGTATACCCGAGCTGAACAACATTATGCTGGCAATATCTGTCTTGCAATCTATCTATTAAAGTCAAAGGGACGAGACAAACCTCAAACCCTTAGTGCTTATATGCCCTAATGACGTCTGTACAGTCGATAGACATGGATCAACTCTCACTTGTATTAGGGGGTGCTGGTGTAATTAAGAGCACACCCAGCTCGCATTCGAAAAGTCTGATATTCAATTTCCGGGGGCACCTTGTAGCCTCTGGGTAGTCCCCTCTTACTTCAGTCTGTTCGCACCTACAGTAGAAATGACATCGGAGCCTGAATTTGGTAATCGACAGCTGCATGTTGTAGTCTAAGGGAGTATCTGATTGTAAATGTCTGTGCTTGTTTCTTTCCCCACAAATACTGTCCAAGAATGCTGTGCAAACACTGACACGCTCCGTCTCGTGAAATGCTTATCCTCACTAATTATCCTTTTGCTTGCTTGCTTCCTTCCTTCCTTCCATATGATTTGCTGAGAAGCCTCAAAACATATTGGGTGCGTCCCTGTCTGATACAGTGATAGCCTAAACAAGTACGATGGGAGGTGGACGTTGCGGAAGCTCCCCTTCTCAAATTTCACACCCATAATAGTTACCTCTCTCACTGTCCGTTGTGCAGTAGACAGGCATGAAACAATTTTCACTAAAAAGTAATGGATTAATTGTAGTGTGGGATCTATGGTCAGTGTTTTGATTATCCTTCCTGTTCCTTGCTTTCATTGTCAGTCACGTATAAATGTGTTTCTGATTGCCCCTGCCCTCCAAATACTGTCTGCACTGGTTAGGTTAAATTTTGAAACTTGTTCACTTCTCTGAAATTTATTTTATCACCATCTTATCAGGCTTCTTTCGCTGATCTTACTTCCGACTTCGCCACAACTCGCCCCCCTCCCAACCCTGTGCAAGAAAAGGGAGGGGTTGGTTTCTTGTCAAACTATCTATATATTGGTTGAAAGTGGTGGTTGTGGTGTAACCAGTAGCAAGCTTAGCCCGCAGCCAAAAAATATTGGGGGTCGATTCCCAAGTTCACCACGAGTCCTTTGAGAACGGTCTTGTTAACGTCAATCTGTCAACTACCTACAACTGAAGGTAGGAACACGGATGTAAAGGACGGTTGCATGTGGTTTGTCCTTATCAGTCACGTGTTGAACTAATGGGGAAGGGAACCGGAATCTGCCGGCTGTAACTGTAACAATCAAAATTAGGTCACTTTGGGGCCGCATCTTCTCGAAAAGCCTGGCATGTGGAATTTACACTTCCCGATACTAACGAAGTAGGCTACGGAAATAGACGAAAGGATATCTAGTGAGGGTGATTCACTTGAAAGTCGAAGCGCTGTAACGGCTGTATTTGCATCGGTCAGAGTTTGTATATATCACCAGCAAACAGGGAATATGCAAACGTGTGCTAGTTTGTGAAGGGGCATACCACCAGCACCCACTTTCAATGTCCTCCATGGCTTGGGTTCCTAGAACTTAATTGTCAGCCTTACCCACTACAGAAGGAGGATTTTTTTTTCTTTTAAATCTACTAAATTATCTTTCTCTATCTGAGCTTGAGTACTTTTTCCTAGAGGAGAACAAAGGTGGGCATTTGTTGCTTGCTGGTGTAGTACATTAGGCCTGTTGCCCCGCAGAGTTTCTAGATGCCTGATGGTTTTGTGAATTACGATGCAACGACGAGATGTGGCCCAGAAGGCTTTGCTTAAGAGAAGTGTTTGGGGTTTACTGTGAATGTAATGCCACTCAAGGATAAGCATTTGGTCACTCTCGACTTAAATGTCTGGAGTGAAAAGCCTATGCCCGAGGCCCTAAGCTCCCGTTGGAGCATTGTTGGATTTACTATTAAAACTTCCCACAACCCTGTGGGATGTTTTGTTTATTCTATATTATTTTTATTCTGTCGTCATAAAAAATAATGGCCGTTACTCGGAGGCAATTTAGCTTAGAGCCATCAAACATTATCAGCTGAATCCCCCCGCTGGCCGCTTCATCTGACAAGATTGGAAGGAAATCGGTTAACCGGAATTCTGGATATTGTCCAGAATATGGAAAATGAAACTGTTGACACTATCTCAGAAATCACTGGAGCTAGAAAGCTGGAATTTTCGTAGCATATGTCTCTTGCCGGGGAGCAGATCTGAAGGGAGTGTGATCTTAACCGGATGAATATCCTCCAAGATCGCCTATGGTCAAATATTGTATTTTCCTGGCTAATCCAGATGTCACCTACTTTTCAATGCAAGACTAATACTGGAGCCACCAAACTAGGAGAACCTGCAGACTGTATGACTTTAGGTGACATGCACAAGATCAGTGACCTTAACTTCGCCTGGGGTAAAAATTTGGGACTTTTCTGGATATTCAGGATGTCACCCAATTTTCCATGAAGCATTAAGGCTGGAGCCACCAATCTTGGTGGACGTATAGACTGTGATAAGGTACCATGCACAGGATCAGTGACCTTGACTTCAAGGTCCCTTTATAGCTCAGTTTCTAGTAGGCAATGGTTGTGGGAAGCTTTTCCTTGTCTAAATGGTCCTTGGACAATATTATTGTGTTCTAGTTACATGATTAGTCTTGTTTTAGTTCCATTCATTCTTCCTACGCGCTACTTTTTGCAACAGAGGAATTGGACGTAGCCTTCACAGACACTTTCACTGCTAGAGATTTCTCCCAGGTTAAATAAAACTGTATAATGGTGGATTTATTAAAATGAGAAATACCTCATGGGTTTAAATATCTTAATGACTTGTACAACTGATAAGCCTTGGTCTGTTTTAGTATGTTAATATATTATAGTACCGTATATTCCTAATATCAGTAAAGCTGATACAATTACCTTCATCCGTACGGTGATGTCTTTTATACCCTACGTCTGTTACTCAAAGACGATTTTACTTAACTCATGACAGCACTGGTAGTGAAAGACTTAAATCCAGGACTCCTCCAGTAGGATAATTGTTCGTATATCATATTACTGACACAGACAGACTATTTACTGCAACCTCAGTAACAGGGATTCTTCGTAGTAACAAGGTTAGTAATGCTTAGAATGTGTGTGAACGGACAAGATCAGGTTGATAATTATTTGATCTAATTAGAGACAAAAAAATTTTAAGGATTCAGGATAAAGCCACGATGAAGGTTCGATTTTGAGAACTTTTCAAAGTAGGGGTTACGGGGCAAGGCCAAAAGTTTTACCCAATAACTCAACCATTTTTATTGCAAAGACTGGGGATCAGCCAAGGATAATGATATTCAGTTCTGAGAGCAATAGATCAGAAGTCAAGATCACAGGACAAGGTAAACTTGGTGTTGATCCGAATTGCTGCAAACACTGTTGGTGGGTTGAGGGTTGGGCAAGAACGAAATTATCAGAATTTGAGAACTGTCGGACGAAATTAAAGACTGGAGAGCAGAGTCAAATATTCGACACAAGGGCCATTTGTGGGGCGCGGGAGTTACACTCTCTTGTTGTTCCCTCTTGTTTAGTGTATTCTTCTTCTTACCTCGAAAGTATTTAGAGGAGAGTGTTTTTGATCCAGAGATGTTAGATATTACCAGCATTATATCTTTCATTACTCATTTGCCCTCACAAACTGAATAAAATCGTCATGGAGCAGCATCAGTAGAATACAAAACACGTTATTATGACGAAGGGGGCTAATGTTTTCGTCTGTGCTATCCATGTACGCTACGTTGATATTCAAGCATACAATATTTTGCAAGGAAATAAATACTGAACGCTAAATTAAAATATATCGGTAAGTTAGAGGTGTTTGAAAGTTCCCTTATTCAACATCAGTACTCGGCTGTTGCTGTTGCTTCATCTTATATTGCTCCAAGAAGAACGTAGTGACTCGAGGCATGGCTATTAATCCTGATATTTAAAGCAAGGACGACTTATCACCCATCCCTGAGTAGCATGGTGTGAGCAAATAAATCCCAACTACCGCTTGGATTTATACTCTTACAGGCCATACCCAGTGGACCACCTTAAATTTTGCGACTGAAAGTAGGACGTGATTTTGTGTTTTTTTTTAGCTGAGTAAAACGTAACTGACACGTTGATGGACCTGACATTTAAGATAAATGGAAGTTTTCACTAACTTGTCTTTGTTCAATTGACTTTTGAAGTCTCTGGCTCAAGAACTCAACTTAGTCACACTCGCCGATGAATGTATCCGATACAGTGAGAATTCTGTGAATATACTTCAGCTTTGTTAGATTTTATTAAGGTAGATTATTATGCAATACATTTATTCTAAAAGTTAGTGCCCACGGCTGATATTGCTTATTATTTTCTTTGCTCTTTGGCATGGATGACCATCCAGAGATATTAATTCTTGCTCTACTATCCTTACCTTCAACTTGTAGAATTAGATACCATATTGTTAGTTTTCTCTATAACAATCAGCCTCGAAAGGACCATTAGGTCTGTTGCTGTTTGCTTTCCTTTGTACCTTTGAACTTAAAAGTCGTGATACATGCCAGACATAGAAAAAGTTTTTACTACTTCAGCCCTACAGTGGCCTTCCACCAGCATCATGTTACAGCAGGTGTTTGAGAGCATCACGCCCCTGCCTCCACGTTGTTCTTGGAGCAAGTGTTAAAAATAAGCCATCACCCATACTGACTAAACCAGAACACAGATCTTCACAGGATGTATTATGCCCAAATCACCCCAGTACCCACTACCAACCCAACTCACCCACCTCACTGACCTCCACACACCCCACCTTTTGTGTATGCCTTGGAACATTGAATTTTTGTGGCTTAATCGTCTCATTATCAGCGTCCCACGCACACGTGCAACAACCAACTTCATGGGTACACGCTTTCCGTCCTGCACCACCACCCAATTTGCTCAGCCCACCCTCACCATCCATGTTTTGCTTCCCCCACCTTTGACCTGCATCTTACTGTCCAACCTTCAGTACCATTTTTTACATTATATACATCACCCAATGTGCCTCGCTATCCACTCATCCCATCCCACTCACTACTCTCTTCCCACCATACAGTACACTCTTCTCTGAAATGGTAAATGCAGGGTGGCCTGTAAATAACGCTCCACCAGAAAATCACCTCGCAATATCTTATGTGTTGTGGTGACGGCTCAGTCTGCTGGTGTGGCCATGGATCTAGCAATATAGCAGGAAATGAATAAATGATGCAGGACAGACATTTACAATGTTGACTGAGTCGTTCCTTTAACACACAAGATCACCCGGCGGCGTGGAAGAGGAACGTTATTGATATGGGCCTCCTTGTTCAATAAAATTGACTACCTTGACCACTACCTGACCTATAAGCTCTCATTCAAAGGGTTTCATCATCAGCCTGAGTCAGCCCACTACAGGATAAAGGCAGCTTCCATCTTTTCCACTCCGACCTGGTGGTTGTTAGCCTGTTCCATCGAATTCCAGCAAATCTCCGAATTTCGTCTCCCTATCTCGTTTTCTGGCTGCCTCTTTTTCTCATTCAACCTCTGAGCTGCCACTCTATTTTCCTGGTTGACCATTTGTTCTCCATTCTGCTAAGGACGTTACCAGCCCATATCCATTTCTGCTTTTTAGCTAAAATTATTATTTTCTATACTCTTTTTCTCTTCTTCATGAAGGTATATTTTTGTATCTCCGTGTGGTTCTTATCATAAAGCTTTTCATTCGCCTCTGCGCACTGCTAAATTTGCGTACCAAGGATTTAGTTACACTCCACACTCACCGAACCATAAGCTAAACCAGGAGGGATGCTCTGATTACATAACCATTTCATTTGACATACTAGTAACGGGAATTTCTTATCTATCACGTACTTCCGTAGTTTACCAAAAACACTCAAACTCATTTCCGCTTTTAATTTGATCTTATTCCCTGGCTGAGTCTGCCTGAATTGCCTTTTCTAGTTTTATATAGTCCTCGATATGTGCAGTTCTGCATATTCTCTTTTAGCTGGTGAGGCCTGAACACGCGTATTCAATAAAAGTTTTGTTTTCTCTTCATTCATGTTCAAACCAGTCCTCGGAGTCTCGCTATTCAAATAAATCTTGTGGTTCCTACCCTGAATCACTGGAATGAACGATGTCGTCAGTAAACCCAAGATTTCACAATTACCCATAGTTGACTTTAATATTTTTTTTCATCTCAGTGTAAGTTTCTGAAAACGCACTGCACATCCTTTAAGCATGTTGGGAGTATGTTTTGGTGAAATTAGGTGGCTGTACTGGCTTTATGCATACCTTCCAGTGCTTAACATGAGCTTCTTCTGCACCTCGCCTTCGAATTACTGTAATCACTGCAGCAGATTCAGCTGAGTCAAATGCTTTCTCATAATCAATAAATCCGATGCCCAAGGGTTCCACATATTCTGAACTTTTCTCAGTTACTTGAATAAGAGCATTATTATGATATGTTGTCGAATAATCACCTGAAAATCCCTTCTGTTCTGTTTGGATTGTATCTAGTGAAGGGGTAAATCCATTTGCCACGATTTTTGTGAAGTCTGGACACGACGGGAAGAAGACTGTTAGGACGATTTTTATGTTAAGTATTTATTGTAATTTTGTGTGTGTGTGTGTGTGTGTGTGTGTGTGTGTGTGTGTGTGT